>LLCD01000939.1:0-13679 GCA_001414355.1 Hymenoscyphus salicellus
CATTTTTTCATCCTTTATTTTGGTTTGTTTTTATCTAAGTGATAGGCGGGATCCCCTCTTGATCAGATGGATGATAGTTCTCAGTCTCAGTATTTGATGGTTTACTCTCTCTTCCAATTTGGTCCTCCGGAGTGGAAGATTGGTTTACTCGATGGCTTACTCGACAGCTTACCCAACAACTTACCTCGTTTCATTGGCTTACCGACTAGCTTACTCGACAGCTTACTCGGCAGTTTACTCGCTAGCTTACTCAATGGTTTACTCGCTAGCTTACTCAATGGTTTACTCACTAGCTTACTCGCTATCTTACCCCGTGAGTAGATAACATACTCGTTACTTCATCAGCTTCTCCCTAACCCTCCATTTCTGGCCCCCAAACTGGATGGCTGGCTAGCTTATCCAGTCTTTGATAACTGACCAGGTAAAGTTTTGGGTGCCAAAAATGATAGAAGGTCACGAGTAAGGCACAGCGAGTCCGAGTCCGAGTAATAATAGAAAAAAAACTCGGAAGAGATACAGATGTTATTCAGAAAAGTAGATCATAAAGAGAAGCCAGAAAACAAGATTCGAAAGAGTTGATTATACCAAGGATCGAGTTGAACTCCCACTAAAGATTAAACAATTCCGAAATGGCGAGAGTGAGAGAGAGGTAAGAGTTCTTCCATAATAATCATGCCATCAAATAGGTGAGAGAGGACTTCACTCTGAAGCGGAAGATAAGGAGAGAAAATAGTAAATTGAAGGGGAAAAAGTCCGCTGTTTCTGGCGCTATCACTTACGAGTGCGGCGAAAGATTTAAAGGGAGAGAGTCGCGAGGGAACGTAGTGAGGAAAGGTAAAAAAAAGCACACATACCCAACTCTCCAATCCTCACCAAACAATAGAAAACATCAATTAAAAACTAAAAATTGTAAGAACCTAAGCTCATGTATTCTAGAATACAGGCAATCTTCTCAACAAGAGAAAGAAATAGTTGTTATGTACAAAAAGCAGTAGGTCCATATTCACCACCACTTTATCAAAATTTCGTAATTTCGTAAAAAGAAACAGAAAAACTCCCGTGTAGAAAAAGCTCAAGCCGCATAACGAGTGATACTATACAGGAAGACAGATTTCGCGAACTCAAAGACGGGGAGATGCTGGTTTGCGAGCAACCTTGACCTCGATAAGTCCATTGGGTCCTGATTGTGGTGCGTAGACTTCTGCGTCTTTACCGGTATTCTTGGTATCCTTGTGCCAGCTGAGGTCGATTTCGAAGCTTGAGATTGTTAGTGATTGTTTTGTAAAAGTGACGAGGGGAGAAAATAGAGAGGGAAAACTTACTAGTGCTTGTTGGGGAGCTTGTAGTCGACGTTCTCAACCTCGGGGACAGCTTCCAAGATTTGTTCGCACATCTTGTACATGGTGTTCTGTACCGATGGGCTGTCCTCCTCAGCGAATGTCTTCATTGTGATGCTTCTCGCTCCCTCCCATGCCTTGTTGAATTTGGGGGTGGCTTCTATAACAGCATCCAAGCTTGGGAATGTCTTCCAGGTCCATCCACAATCCACATCCGTGCTCAAGATACGGTCCCAGACCTCTGGAAGAGTGGTAAACTCATCCCGAACGAAACCATGGAATTGAGAACCGGTACTCTTCAAAACTAGCAGACCATTGATCCCACTGCGAATCCCAAGCTTGCCCTTCTTGATGACCGCCTCGACATTGCGGGTTTCTGAACCGTCTCGGTAGAAGGAGTGTGGGTGTGGCTTTCCATCGATTGTCATTCTTGTCCACCTGTGTGTGACGATTCGAACATTGGCAGTGTGGATGTGCTTGTAGGTTTCGACAAAGTGGGTTCCGAGGTAGCTGGCGTATAGCTCGGGGGGAGTGACGGGGTGCTCTTTGGCTTTGATGTAGATGGTGTTCTTGATGGAATCGGTTGCGACGACTACGCTGTTATCTGCCTTTGTGTACCTGGAGAGAAGTATGTTAGTGGGGGTTGCAGTTGAGGGGCAATTGTCCAACGTACGATACATCAATGGCACCTTCGAGGAGGACGCAGATTGTCATTTCAGTGACGGTTTGCATGCCTGTCTCGGAATCCTTCTCGACTTTGTAGACTCGGACATTGTCCTTGCCATATCTTGCTGAAGCAATTGCTGCCATTTTGGTGGTATGATAGAAGAGAATTGGTTTGGAGGGGTTGCTGGGGTTGCTGGGTACAATTGAGGGATGTCAAGTGGGCAGTTCTGGGAGAATGTTATCTGGGCGGAGAGTGAGTATTCTAGTCAGTGAAGGTCTGTCTGTCAGTCGAATTCAAGTGAGGATTGTCTTGGAGAGCGTCGTCCGCTCTTTATAGCTCTTTCTTATCTCCACGCCTGAGGGGTTCGGGAGGGGGCGTCGGTGGCTAGCAAGTGGCTAGCAAGTGGCTTCTAAAGAGCTCCAACAAGGGTGAAGCTTCAAGTAGATCCAGAAGACCTGGAGCAGAGCAAAGCCTCGGAGCTTTCCCTCTCCAATGGCAGCAGCAGAGTGGTATGCAGCTACCAGGAAGTGGTGGCCCTGAGCTGTGTTGGCGGGGCTGCTGATCTGAGTTGCTTGAGTGAAGGACGGGGGATTCCGAAGAGGCAAAGCCAGCCTTGCGGCACCCGGCTATCAGGCAAGTAGTAGAATTGCTTTTTCTATTATCACCAACAAATCAATTTCAACTGAATTCTTTCACTGGTTTTTTAGTAGAATTCCGGAGAAGAAATTGTTGAAAATTCTCATCTTTTACCATCCTAGGCCGTCTCATACTTTTCAACTGCCCTCTTCCCAGATTGGCCTGAGGTTGCCACGGGCCATGCCGCTGCATTGGCTGCATGGTTCGATTTTCGCATCTCCACAACCCCCCTGTTTAGGTGAAAGACAAACTTCACTTCAATAGATTCTAGAATGAGGAGAAGAAAGCAGACAGTAAGCTCGTTTCTCGGCCCAATTGTCATCACAAAGACTTAAAAAGATTCCCTCGCTACCGGACTATACTTTCCTCGAGCATCTTTCGAGTAGTTGAGGCGGCGTGCTCCGGAAAGAGTGCTAGGTAAAGACTCGTAACTGGACCCTTCCAACAAGGGACCCCTCTATTTTATATGCAATTTCGATTGCTTCAGGTGTCATTGTTACATCCCTGTGTCACATGGTATCATGTCGAGTTTGCTAGATCAGAGAGTATTAGGTACAGGAATTCGTGATTATAGTCGTTTCATATCATTGTCAAATACATATAGTCGCTTAGAATGGATGATGTATCACTATTCCTAGTCTTACCTACTCAAGTACTTACTTTTCAGCATAAAGACATTCAACTCTTAAGGTTAATTAGTTATGAGTTCCTCAACATATTATAACTTGAAAAATGTATCCAATTGAAAAATGGGTGGAGGTCTTTACTATGACGTTCTCTGATCAGGTAACCTTACGTTATGTACGGTGGCTCTTGGTAAATGGTACTCGGATAAGAGGAGAGGGGTAGAAGGAGAGGAGAAAATCGTGAGTACTAGTAAGCACTATGCTATAACCACGTGCATAACAGCTTTGAATCGAAGGGAGTTGCAAATTGCCTGCCTCTTCAAAGGACAGGTTTGAGATACACTCCTGGCTTTATTATGACTGGTAAGAATGGGATACGCGAAATCCTTACCTACCTAATCAAGTCCATCAAAAGCCAGCAGTTGGACAGTCTGCTTTCAGTCGATATCTATATGCACCAGAGAATTATATCCCATGATGTAGTCCAAATAGGTACTCTACCCGGGTAGCCAACCAACCCAAAGCAAATCCCTTGCTATTAGATTGAGATATACCAAGTTACCGAGTGATGCTGGTAAGGATCGACTATGCAGATGAAGCTTAAGAGTAACATACCCTGGGAAGAAGATCATCCGTAAATTGATTTAGAAAATAATATTTGGATATTTCTTTGCAAAATCACAGAGGTTGGTCTTGTGTCGGAGGAGGAAGTGTTTCAGAGTTCATACTGTAACCCAGCTTGGCCAGTTTAACGAGTACGGAGTTTGGGTGATGGTGGTGGTCTGTGTGCATCTCCTGGAAAGGCGACTGCAACCTCACGATATTGATTGAAACAAGATATTGTATACGTGAATTGTCGCTACAGCTCCAAAAAAAAAAGAATTCAACCCCATCCTCTCCTTTACGCTTTTCAATTTTCTCAATCGGATCTTGGGAGCCATTTGAATCGCCCAATCTGCGCTTCACTAAACACAAGTGCTTGACGGCATCACTTCCCCACCCGTCTGAACTGTGCCGTCCTACCCTACAATACAATACAGTACCTCTGCGGGCAGCGTGCAAGACCATCTGCGAATGCGCCCAAGAAAACAATAACTACATACACTGGATGACCACGACGTCCATCCAACAACCACAATACATATGCCACCTCTGCAAGAAACACGTTGATCCTCCCTCGTCGATGGGCAGATGGTTGGACCACAGAGCATTATGAGCTCGTCCGCGACGCCGACCCAGAAATCACTATATACAACAAATTCAAGGACGAGCTCTGATAGGGACCGAGACGGACTACAGCCAACGACAACGAACAATGGCTCACGAACGATAGCAAGCCCTGCCGTGTCCTTTGCGCCGCGAGGCTCTTCCCTCAACCCCTCTCCAGCACCAGGGAGTTTTAGTTCGAATCTGCGAAGTCAGTTGGCACCCTCACGAACAGCATCGAGTCAGGATGTGAACTACTCGAATGCGAGTTTGGAAAGGCTGGACGAGGATGATGGGCAGCTTCCGGCGCAGGTTATTTCGGCTCTGCGAGAGTCGCTGAATCGAGAGATGAAGATAAAGGAAGGGAGCGAGAATATGTTGGAAGCCTTGAACACGAAGAAAGCGAAACAGACGAAGGAACAACGGTCGAGGGTGGAAGCGGAACTGAATTCCTCAAATCAGAAGATCAAGGATTTAAGAAACCAAATATCAGAATTACAGAGACCGAAGGCCCCTACCACACCCACGAAATCGCGGATGGATACTATGTTTCAAAGCAATGGATTACGATCACCTCAAAGTGTTGCGAAAAGCACAGTGTCCGACTATGACGAGCCAACAGAGTCACCTACATATGCGTTGGCAGAAATACTTCAGGCGCTCGAGACAGAGGGGCTGACTCCGGATTACTATGTTGGCCATGCAAATAATCTGGTGGAATTGTTCAAGAGATATCCAACATTAAAGTATGATTTGGTATGGTCAGTTTTTGGACTGAGGATGCAGGTTATGCTTTTGAGCGAGAGTAGAGAAGTGGTAGCCGCTGGATATCGAATGATTAGATATGCAATATCTGATATCAATTCGTTACAAAAAATCCGGAGTCTTAACACAGACTATCTTGTTGTCCTGTAAGTACTCAATTGTCGCATCGGTCTATGGTTTGCTAAATTTTGGTCAGTTCCCTCATTAAAAAGTCGAATGCAGATGTGGAACGAGAGCAAGCGCTCAAGTTTGTACGTGCGTTTCTAGATGTGAAAGATGGTGTGCATGAGGTTTCGAGGGCGGTTGTCAGAACGATAACTGCGGTGGCGGAGCATCTAGAAGACCGCCTGCGTTCCATCTGTATAGAGACTCTTGGTGAAATCATGGTCCGAAGTCCATCTCTTTTACTTTCTTCCGGTGGCCTGAGACCTTTGGCAGATGCTCTGGGCGAAGGTACATATGAAGCATCCGAAAGTCTTACAGCTGCATTTCTCTTCTTGTTAGATGCACCTCAAAGAAGAAAGTACCTTCGTTCAGGCTACGAGTTAGAAGTTCTCTTCACCCCTTTTACTGATTCATTGTTTGCACAAGAATCGATCCTGAAGCAGAATTCCCGATCAATAGCATATGCCATGAAATCTTGGCCTGGCCTCATGGCATTGTCAATGTATAATTTTCGAGCTGTTCGATCCTTGATTTCTAGTTTGATGCTACCAAATCCCACGATTCGAGAAACGGTAATTGAATTATTATACTCGCTACTTCGCATCAAATCGCCGTTTTGGGCCACATCATTTTTGGCTGGGCGACGACTTACAACATACGGACGGGTTGCTTCGTTGAAACCAGTGGCGCCCAAAACAGCCGCCCCCGAGGAAGAGACTGGTGATAAGAGTTTTGTAGATCACTACACGGCTTTGTTACTCGCTGTTTTGATATCGTCGGATATGCTTCCAGGGCTTTTACAAGTCACTCGAGATGCCGACAACATGATGCTTAAACGAAAAACCACGTTGCTCATTGGAGAGGTTCTGAAATTGGCCAACAGATTGTTGCCTTCTTCGTGGAGTAGTGACCTACAGCTTCTCCCAGAACTTTTCGCGGCTGCTTCCCATTTTGGAGACCAGGAGCGATTTGACGCAACAGGTACCGTTTATCAAATCAGTAGCGTCAGCAGAACATTATACAAAACAAACCCGACAACCACCAACACCCTGGTCAATACCGAAAGCATGAGCACCGACAACTTGCAAGCCCTAGAGGACACTCCCAGAAACAATCCTAACCTCACTCTGGACGAAACTACCTTTAGACAATTACTGGTAGAAACACAGGTGTTGTCGAGCACCAATCCTGTCAAATGGAACTGGGATATTATTTTGAGAATCATCGAGGGGCCATTGTTGAATGGGAAACGCTTGGATGAGGCTATCAAAGCCTCAAAATTCATCAAGCGGATAATGAGTTTCTACAGACCGTTCAAGTATAAATTCGCAGAAGTCCGAAATACACGCATCAACCAAAAGTATGTCAAAGTTGGATGTGCTCTTATGAACACCCTTCTTCAAACCGAGATAGGAGTCAAATATCTTGCGGATAATAAACTGCTCAGGCAAATGGCAGAGTGCCTGGCGCAATGTGATCCGGTAAGTTCAACAGAGAAAATGCAATATTCGATGCTTACTTAAATTACAGACAAGTGGATTGACAGCCCAAACTCCCATGTTTTCCAAAGAACACCTCCAAGAAACTCTCTGCTGTGGATATTTCAATATGCTTGGCACGATGAGTGGTGATGTGAGGGGCCTACAGATGCTGGATCGTTGGCGAATGATCAATATGATGTATCACATCATCGACTTGAAACAACGTCCAGATCTCATTAAGATGCTATTATCAAACTTCGACTACAGTCTACAAGGGCACCCGAGAGTTCTACTTTCCAAGGCTTTGACGGCTGGATCGAAAGAAATTCGCATACATGCTACAAATGTTTTACGGCGGTACTCCAGAGGATCGCGAGCAACACAAGGTGTCAGCGACTCGAAATGGGCAATTCAACTTCTTGTTACGCAACTTTACGACCCCGAGGTGGAAGTATGTGCTTGTGCTATCAAGATTCTTGAGGAAGCATGCAATCGCAGAAACTACCTCGAGTATATTGTGGAATGTAGACCAGCTCTTGATCATTTGGGAGAGATCGGGGCACCATTACTCTTGCGATTCCTCTCTACCTCCATCGGTTACCATTATCTCGATGGATTGGATTACATCAGTAATGAAATGGACGACTGGTTTCTTGGTCGAAATGATACCTACGTTGGCGTTGTGGAAGCAAGTCTGGCTCGCGCATTTGCAGACATGCCCGAAGAGCCTTCTCGTCGGATGAGCATGGATGAAGAAACTTTCGAAATGGATGCCGAAAACGATGGTCATGTACCGCCGCATTTCTACAGAGAGCTGACACGCACCAAGGAAGGATGCAAGCTATTACGCGACAAAGGTCATTTCACCGAATTCTCGACTTCAATTCGCGACTACGGTATGCTTTCGGACGACGCTGAGCTCATCCTCAAAGTCAAAGGCTGCCTCTGGGCAGTCGGAAATGTCGGGTCAATGGAACTCGGCGCACCGTTCCTAGAAGAATGCGATGTCGTCGAAAACATCGTCAAAATCGCCGAACAACACGAAATCATGAGCATGCGAGGGACAGCATTCTTCGTCCTCGGCCTCATCTCCAAAAGCATCCACGGTCTCGAGATCCTCTCCGAGAATTACTCGCTGCTTATAATATACATATTAGTCGTCTCGCTAGTCAGTGTATTGATATGTGGACGAGAGAATATAGTGTCGTACTAACCGTACAAACACAAGAAGGTCGCTGACATCTTCATGACGCCCGCCAACCGCGCCATTTTCAATGCCGCGAACACGGATGAGGATCCAGTTAATAATCGTGTTTTGGAGCTGATTGGGGACTTGGGGAATACGGTTTTGCAGAAAAGGTGTATGACAGAGTTGATGCAGCTTAAGGGGAAGAAGACGCCCGGGTTTGGGCAGCCAGCTTTATTTAGGAAAGTTATGGCGTTGTTGGAAAGTAATCATTTTAGACTTACTGTTAGGCGGTTTGTGATTGAGCTTTTTGATCGGGGAGTGTTGAGGAGGATTGTTTTTGGGGAGGAAAGTGAGGAGGAGGGGAGCAGTAGTGGGGATAGTGGGGATGAGGGGAGGACGGAGAGGCAGAGGAGTGTTTGTGAAGTTGAGGAGGTGGGGGAATAAGGGGTCGCCCGCTTGTGAGTGGGGTGTGAGTTTGAATTGTTTGGGGTGCGAGGTGCGAGGGTATGTGCCGGGTGAAGTGAAGTGATATCAGAAGAGAGGGGAACGTGTTAGGATATGTGTTGTAAGATGGTGGGGATTGGGACCCGGGGTTCGTCGCCCCTTAGTTGACCTGGCTGGCGTATTTACCTTTTATTTATTTTTTGGCATAGGTGTGCAATGGATTGGGGGTTCAGGGGGTTGGTTGGTTGGTTGGTTTGTCTAAATCAAGGCGTGGCGTAGCGTGGAGAAAATGGGAAATTTGTTCGTGTTCTGCTGAGTTTTTTGTGTCTGCCTGATGTTTTGTTTTTGTGTGGTGTTGAAGAGTGAGATGCGAGGTATTTTTTCTTGTACAACATCAGGGAGGGTGGATGAAGGGATGGCGTTTGGAAGTAGAGAGGATGCCATATTGTTTAAGCAAGGCGGCGTTGAATGGATGATGATACTTGTTATGTAAGGAGCCGTGTGGTATGTTGAGGTCTTCGGAAGTGTCCTCGTCTCTTTGGTCAGTGACGATCTTGAATGGAGACAGAGGTCGAAGATCTGTGGTAGGGAGGGGGGCAATTTAGTTGTAGCGTGCACTTTCTATTTTTTAGTCTTCGCAAAACACTACAAAGATTAGGTTAGTTCGTACTCGCTCCTTATGTTCTTTTCAACCAGAAGCATGTCAAGTTTAGAAAGTGCGTCTTCATCGTGCGTGGCTGATAGATTTGTTTCGCTTTACTATGGAATGTTTCGTAAGTGAGAAAGTAATTATTATTATCGCTCCATGTGGGTCAAGAAGATAAAAGGTATGTGAGTTGGCTTGGTGCGTCAGTTCGTGTCACCATAGGCTTACAGGAAGCCTGTCTCGAGGCCTGTAAATAACCGCACAAAAGGCGGAAACAGGGCGAACAGGGCGAACAGGGCGAACAAGGCAAATAGGCTGACAGCATCAACCTTTTTTCTGGTATTCAAAAGCAACTCCCCCTCCCGCAACACCTAGCATATTTTTCAATATCCTCTTTAAAAATTATCACGCTATCCCTCGCGCCCATTTTCTACTGCTCAAATTAACACAAACCTGATTACCTTCAACATGGAGACTGAAGGCTCATTGTGGGTTTTCGCTTTGCTTAAATCCATTATAGATCCGCAGACGCGCTGACAGTTCAATAGCAACCTGACATCAGACCTATCGTCGGCGCATTTCGGTGATCCAAGATTTGATCGCAAGTATGTCCAGTATGAAATGCAAGATCCCCAAATACCAGAGCTATACGTTGGGAGAACAAGACATCCTTGAATTGTAGACTACGATTATCCCGTTCAACCGAGTTTTGAAACAACACAAAAAGTCTACAACAATGAAACCCCTCGAGCATGGAGTGGAACTTATTCCCTCCCAAAGAAACCATACGTCCCATAGACGATGTCACATAGACAAATACGCTCCATGAAATACGTCCCATAGACGATGTCAACAGACAAATACGTGTTCATGTATGTAAGAGGGTGGGGTTCACAGTACCCCCTTCTGCCTCCAGTTCTCTGGGGGTGTGAAAAACGTTTCGGAGTCATATGCAAGAAGTTATGTGTGAACCAGGCACACCCTTCTTGCATATCGGCATGGGATTTCTTTTATTTCGAGTGCTCATGTACTGACTTTCCAAGCCTCGATGCAGAAACTCCACCTCTTCTGAACCAGGGTACTTTAAGCAAGCTCTCAGCCAAATACTTGAGCCACAGCTAACATGCCTTATAGAGCATTCATTTCCTACAAACCAAAAAGATTCTTGCGATGCAGAATCTCTTGGTGAGCATGCTCATGCTGAATTCCTGCCAGAAAACTGATTCTCTATAAAGACTTGTTTTGGGCTGGGTTGGCATTTGAGTCACCACACCACCGTCTAATCGACTATACACTTGCAAACCCCGGCGAGGACATGTTGACTTGGTACGGGGATTCCATGAATCAGAGGAGTCTTTTCCAATGCCGCTAGTCAATATGGAGCAGAAGAATTTAGCTTTTGGAAAATGTTGGAATAAGGTGCTTGTTTACTTGCTAACTAAAATTGTGGATAGGCATTCTGCCAACGACATAGAAATACCAGCCCTCCATGATCCCCTCAGACCCGCCGATCAGCTATTGGTTTGCAGCCATTCAGGTTGCTCCGAGAAGCAGCCTTTCAAAAATAACTCTTCATTCAAGTGAGTCGCCCATAGATACCGAGGCTCATTCTAACCTTGAAATTGTAGAAAACACATGGATAAACACCTCCGTCCCTACAAGTGTGCCTTCTCCAGCTGCAAAGCGAGGGATTTTGGCAACGCGGGAGATTTAAGACGTCATCAAGCCAGTGTTCACAAAACAGGAAATCGTAGTTTCCATTGCTCGGTTATTGGATGTAAGAGACAAAGACAGGGTTTCAAACGCAGAGATAACCTCTCAGAGCACCTGAAGAGAGTCCACAAAATCGAAAAGACTGAAGAATTTGGTACAATGGTTGAAGTTCCTGATGGCAAGGATACACAGGATGATGATAGTGAGTCAAGTGGGGATGGTGAAGGAGGGGAGGGGTGCATGGGTGTTTCAGCTGTGCTGTCTTTGGACAAACAAATGCTGGTTGAGAAATTGGAAGAACTTGAGGAGGGAAAGGCAAGATTTGAGGCTGATATCAAGGCGTTGAAGAGGGTGATGGATATCATGGTATGATTTCCTTTTCCGGTTTTGTTGCAAGGAGGTAGAGGCTCGTTATTGGTCTCTTGGATTACTGGAGTTTTAACAAATTATTGAAAATGGATTGCCTTCTAAATTCCCAAGACACAAATGCAAAAAGGTGTAACACACAAGCACTAGCATCCTTAGAGAAATTTCAATAAACAGGGAGGATCCGAGGAAGGAAGGGTCTTAACTTACAATTCCCATCAACTTTGGAACAATGTTTCCTAAACCTAGACCTAACAGTCATTACCGCATTTAAACACGGTCTCCTAAACTTATTATATACAGACAACGGCCTATTTAAAGGAGTAAAACTCATAATATGTCTTGTGTAGTATTCAGCGCAACTAAAGTATTCTAGAATCATGTTCTTTCTCATCTATTTTTTGTTAGTTTAGGATGTTTACGAGTTAAGTAGAGGGGTGGCCCCCGGTAGACAGACTTTCACAAGAAGAATAGCAGTAAATATAGGTTCACACCTACCTCCCTAACTCATTTTTCTACCTTGGTAGGATGATTGAGGTTCATTGTTCCAACCATCTAGGTTAATCGTCCTAAATTATTATAATTCTTTTGGATAATGTACTTGAATTGCCCTAGAACGTTGGAACAACGAGAGCCAGGTGGCAGGTACGAATCTATTTACTGCCGCTTTATCTGTCCACTGGGAAGGGGGATGCTAGCTAGTATTTTTGAGAGGTACTCTGCGTATTTGAGGCTATGTTGTTTTGGTAGAGTTATGACTTAATTTTTTTTTTAACTATTTGGAAATAATTCACTGCCTCTGTAGAGATTTTATTTGAAGGTTCTTAGTGTCGATAAAAGGACTCGTAAGTTTATAGCCAACTCTCGAGTCCCGTTGAATTTTACTACTTCTCCAACCTTTGTAATTGTTTTTGTTCTTCTCGCCTTCCAAGATAATATTATTCAGCAATGATTGTTCGAGCTTCCAAAATTATCATTTCTATTTTTGGCTATGTCCGAACATTGTGTGATTTTGGAGATCTTTTATATCTTTTGAAGCAATGTTGTTTAACAAAGTATCTTAGGTTAAATGTTAATTCGAAAAGGTGTTCTCTAAAAGTTATTTTACTAAAAGTTATTTTACTAAAAGATCTAGAATACTATCGTGGAACAAATTTACTTGAGATTTCAAGAGATATAAAAGGCAAAAACTAAATCCTATCAAGTCTCACAAGAGAGAGTTGAGACAGGAGCAAACCAATTAAGGTTTGCTTCAAGGGAACAACCCAGTATAATCTTAGCAGTAAATAAACAGTTATTAAGATTTATTATCAAGAAGTATCAAAGACTTGTAAGATCATATAACAGTCGAACGCGCTAGCCAATTGCGCCACGAAAGATGTTGCTGTTTTTGATGGGGCAGCAGGGAACCTCGTCAGCCGCACCAGTTTCCACAATTCTGGGCCTTGACTTTGAGAATATAGATCATATATAAAAATAAGAAAAGCTCACACCATCAAAAACAGCAACATCCCTCGTGGCGCAATTGGCTAGCGCGTTCGACTGTTATTTCATGTGTCAAATGTGTCTGATAATCGAGAGGTTGGTGGTTCAAGCCCACCCGAGGGAGCTAATGTACATCATAATTTTTTGCTGTTTTTTCATGTTTTTTCACCATCTCAATTCTCAGGGAGGTCTTTCATTGATGTTTTTTGGGGGTTGAGTTTTTGGTGTTCAGTTCGGCCCGTGTTAAGTGGGGCTGTTCCGCAAGGAACCTATCTTCCAGGTGGCTCTATCTGACTTTTTGTTCCAACTTTCTTAAATAATTTAGCTTAAACGGTTAGGTCAATTTTCCAAATTGTTCAAAGTATACAGGGTATTTACTGTGGATTTGCCCTAGATGTTGGAGCTATGAGCTAGGAAGGGAGGTGCGAAGACTTGTCCACCGCGAGCTTGGCTGGTTTATGAACTTGACAACGTTCTCCAACTACTTTTGTCGCCTAGGTAATGTAACTCATCAAGATGAATAGTACCGCTGCTTCTTTTCAAATCATTGGTATTTATCTCGTGGGTTTTTGGAATTCCAGGACCAGTCAGTGGAAAGTCAATCGAGGTGGAAGGGTGACGATGGCCAGTTCGCTGCTTCCTTACTTTCCAGCTCAGCTCTAACACAACCTGGACCCTACCTAGCTTGAACTCAAAAAACCAAATGGAACCTGACCACTGACCGAAATTATCATTGCTCCTTCCATCAATACTTGATTCTCGACCTCGACCCGTTCTGAACCCGAGGTCGCACCTTCCCTCAAACCTACCCCAACGTCCATTCTCCCTTGCCAACTTCAACCTCCACACTTGAACTCACTCTCACTCTGTCTACTCAGGTTTGCTCCTTCCCACGACCACCGCTCTAGACGCTTACCTAGGTATTGCACTTGAGGTCGCTCCTTCCCCATAAT
>LLCD01000940.1:0-13673 GCA_001414355.1 Hymenoscyphus salicellus
TCGACATTCACCACTAGCGAGGCAGCAGGAAAAATGGTGCTGTCTACACGAGAGTCAGACCATCCTTGGAGAATTTCTGGGGAACAGGAGGATTCTCAAAATGGAAAGCATGAGGGGGTTCGAAAATGGATACAGCATCCAACAGTTCCCCTCCAGGTCATTTGTGTCGATGCCTTTACTGTTAAGGTCTACTCTTGGGCTGATTGGTCAGAACTCGCTTCCATACCCCTATCTATTGAAAACATAGCATTTCAGCCAAAGAATATCATCTCCTTTCTATCCGGCCGCTACCCACGACTTCTTCTAGAACTGTCAGAGATTGATGGTGCAACGAATAAGCGAGGCTTATTGGTTCTCGACGGAATATCTTTCCATATATTAGAAAACATACAACTCTCGTCCCTTGCCAACTGCGTCACTCACATAATCAGCTTCAATGAAAAGGGTAAGCTGATTTTCCTCGATAAAAACTCTTGGGTATGTTCTGTGGACATCGAAGGCCAAGGTAACCAGAGCCCCACTTCTTATATACGTCACTTTTTCGTACCATATGACTGGTTCTCTGGAATAAGAGAAGTTATATGTGGGGTTAAGAAAAGGGACGTTATATTTGCGCGGAATAACAACATTGCAATTATAAAAGGCGGTTTGGAGTATATAGAAAAGTGTATTATAGATACTAAATAAACGAGCGAAAGCGCTTTACTACACAAATCTGGAACATGTTGCTCGTGCGAGTGGTAAGCTCAGTAAGTATTTGAAACATTTACAAAGCGAAGACGAAGGAAAGTCCATTTTAGAGTTTGAAAGTGAACGATGAGGTTTCGAAAGCAGCAAGCTTTCTCAATGACCATTCGAGAGCCTGTATATTTGTCCATTGTCCGGGAATCTTTCAAACAATCAAGGTGGTTCTCGACAACTCAGCCTCCAACAAACATCTTTTGGGAAGCAACTCGTCAAGAATCTATAGCCTCAAAATTCCGCAGAAAGCTAGATCGGTATTGATCCTCTCAGAACTCGAAGGTTAAGTGACCTAAACAACTGAGCGTGTCTCTCAATACACCATTTCAATTAGCGAACAAGGGAGAATCGGATATTTCTCGATCTATAATTGCCTCTCGCTCCTGCTCATTTCCCGCTCTGATCCTCAAAACGACAACCAAGAAATCAAAGCTGATTCGTCATTGGCTACAACCTTCAAGATCGGAAATTGAACCCACACTAGCTCATTCAAATGCTCAAGGTGCACCCCCTCGCTCACGACCCAATCTCAAACACCTTCAAAGGGGAAGGTGAACCACCCAACACCAACCATGACAATAAACACCCCGCAATTCACCCAAAACATTCTCAAAATGGCCTCCATCCGGAGTTCAAGTAGATCAGTCAAGAAAAAAAGATTACAACGTAGAAATCTACCAAAACGAACTCAACACCATTCTCGAAGAAGATCGAGTCCAACAACTTCTCGACGCCGGAGTAAGATAAATGAGATTCCCAAACGGCTCATCTCAAACACTTGCAGTTATGAGTTCTTCTCCTCCTCAACCAACCCTGGGAAACGGATTTACTATTGAGAAGACTCGTACACCCACGCCTACGCCTACTCCCACAGCTGCGCGTGCAAGAAGTAGTTCGGTTATTCCCATGAGCTCACCTACAACCTCGCCTCTCCGATCTCAACCCCGATCTCATATCAGAGCTCAATATACGCAAAAGACGGAACAAAAGCCAAAGCTGAAGAAGAAGAAGAAGCCGTTAAACTTTTGGTAAGTAATCCCCAACTCCTTTCTCATCTTCCCCTCTCATTCTCTATTTCCTTTCCAACGATCCCCGATCTACCAACTACCCCAACTAACACACCTCCCAGGGGCCCACAAACATTCGTCACGATAATCACAAGAAATGAGCCTCAAACACAAACCTTCACCCTCCACAAATCCCTCCTCCTTCACCCTTCCGCCTACTTCCGTCTTGCCTTCACAAACCCAAACCTCTTGGAATCGGAAACACGCACCCTCTCCCTCCCAGACATCGACAGCTCCCTCTTTAGTATAGTAGTAAACTGGTTTTACCTCTAGAAAATCTTTCCTCCCACCCTCCCAACCAGCCCCTCATCCTCGCCTGCCTCATCACAAATTTTAAACTCCTAGCACGAAACCCAAGAGAGCAGGGGATTAACACAACTCACCCTCCTAAAACTCCATAAGTTAGCTGAAACTCTGAGTCTACCCGTATTGCAGAATCAAGCTCTCCGCCTTTTCTCTGATTACGAGTTCTCCGGTTCTCTTGAGTCTTGTATTGAAGAGTGGAATGGTGTTTGCGATTCTTATCTAGAGCCAAGCCTTGCTTTCATTTCAATGGCAAGAGACAATTCCGGAAAACTCACCAATGCAAAGCTTGCCGACACAAAACTTCTTGGTAGCCATCGTATATAACCTTTCCATATTCATATTCATGATGCAATCATAACGCTCAACGCTCGCTCAACGACCACAGTCCAACGCATAATCGCATGCCTAGAATCATCCACCCCTGAAAAACTCCGATATATGCAATATTACACCCTCATAGCGGTTCGTTCCGCTAGCAAAAGGAAAAAAATAGATTTGAATCAAGCTCCTCGTCAACCACGCCTCCTAGGCGGAACGTAGTCTACAATCTTCTTCTTATCAAAGATCTGCGCCTTCCGCCACTTACAATACAACGTCACCGCATCCTTCAAAACCACAAACAGACACCCACCCGCAACAGTCCTCCCCCATTTCGAATGCAAGAACCCCCGCCCCGCATATCGATATCCCAGACGCTGTCCAACCCATTTGGGAGGTAAGAAGATCTCTAAAAGATTCCCCATTACCGAAGAAATCAGCGGGAAAGCTAGAGCACCAGTAATCTTGATAGCAGCCTGTGCAATACTCCAATTTCGTTGCACGCCCCATCCTTGACGGTTTCCTGCGGGTCGCTCATCGCCTTCATCTGCAGCACCATCTCCGTGGGCATTTGCAATTGGTGCATTACCATTTAGTCGCGCTTCCAAATTTGCGCCTCTTCTTTGTTGGATTGGTGGGGGTGCTTCTTCTTCGTCCATGATTTCAAATTCGAAGATTGCGCGGTCGTCGTCGTCTTCTGCTTGTTGTCGGATTTGTTCTGCTGTCTCGCCCTCGCGGGGTTTTCTTTGTACGGCTAGGTCCCATTTTCTTTCTAAAGCTGTGAATGTGAATCGGTAGAATTCGTTGTAGGCTGTTCGGAGATAGGGTAGTGTAGCGAATGTAAGACCTGGTGATGGAGGCCAGTGATAAATATCGCGATGTGAGGGGTTGATGAAGTACTGGGGGAAATGTTAGTTTGATACCTGAGTAGTGAGGGAGGGTACGACATACAATTGAGATCATGAGAGGAAAGACATAGTCCGACAATTTTGTCCTTGCCAGTACTATAGTTGGACCTATCAGAGGTATAGTAGCCCATGGTTTCCAATGCCTCAATGGCCCAGCTGCTATTTGTGGAAAGAAGGGATCTGTACCTGTCATAAGATTCCAAAGGGCATTCAGTGGACTCTGAGGCCGAACAACAGCTAGACCGGCATCTTTCCCCATATCTAGCAGAATCTTGGTCGCATCCTCCTGTCCAAAGACAATGTATATCGTGTTTACACCATACACAAACAGACCCGCATACCCACAGCCCAAAATGCTACTTATGGCCGTTGGAAATATGGCTTTCCTCGCCAGAGATTGAACACGATCAAAGAGGTTGACTATCGGATCGTGAGGCCGTTGGATCTTGATCTCTACTTTGCATACTGGACAAACGATTTTATGGGGCGATGCGATTTCCCCCGTCTTTGGGGCTTCTTCGTCGGCGATCCATTCTAGTAGACACTCGTCGTGGGCATCTAGAGAGCATGGACATGCCTTTCTCCATATTGTATTGGGTTCATCTTCTGTCTCGTCCATCTGGCAGATCCAGCATTTCTTTGGTTCAACTTCTTGAGGATGGGGCGAAGGCGTGGGAGGAGAGACTGGGGCAGATTGTAATTGCGAGGAATAATTGACCCAGGAATCAAGGGCCATGCCTGGTTCGTCTCCCGCCGTTGTATCTGTAGTTGTATCTGTAGTTGTATCTGACATGGCGGTTGCCTCTGATGGTTCTTGTTCTTGTTCTTCGGGGCGTGCGGGATGAGGCTGAGGGGAGTGGAAGGCTGCTGGGACTTGTTGCGGAGCTGAAGACATTGTAGTGGGGATAGAACGTTGAAGATACTTCAAGTTGGCTCAACAGTACTTCATCGCAAACGTTTTTGGATTTGGATTGCGGTTGGTTTGCTGCTTTGTACGTTGAAATCTGGTTGATGATCCTCGAGGCTCATTAAGAGGAGTAGAGGAACCGGGAATCAGCCGTTGGGGTGAATGTCTTGGCAAGAAGGCTGCCAGCCTCGTCGCGAGGTTTTGGAACTGAACCAATTACTAGTCAAGTGTTCCAGAGCCTTTTTTTTATTTTTATGACATTTCTTTTCACCCTTTCTTCGGTTTGTTTCAACTGTCAACCTCCAACTATCAACAGCTTCATTATGTTCCCAATTCGTTCAGTCGAGGAGCCTGCTCGTGGCTCTAAACCTCGAGGCTGCAGCTTTCAATACGCTATCCCTGCAGGTATACTCGTACAGCAGTGGTGGAGAAGACCCTACCTGCGCAAGGGACTTGTCGAAAAGGTAAAAAGCGTGCTTTGTATCATGTGGCTTATATCTATTTCAATGCTGGTTATTTCTTACACTTTCACTTGGTCTTTATATACGTAAAACTCGCCATCTTTCGCAGGATACGCCACACCTAGGGTGCAAATGGCACAGCCTGCAGGCAGAGAGTTGGATCGTCGGATGGAGACTGGCGCGCCGAGTCGCACCCGCTCGTGAATCCCCCCTTCATCCTGACATCCTCACTCCGCCTTGCCTCACTATCAGGACATATCTTTTCTCTCCTCTCCTCGCTTGTTAGACTACATGTAGGAGCATCATGGTTCGAAGACAACCCCTTCTCATCGTTATCTTTCTTACTATATTTGTTGGAATAGTTTTTACCGGTCGCTATGGAGTTCAGGAAGGATCGCAGCTCAAGCCTCACATAGAAAAGGTCGAAAACTTTCTACGACCATCTTCTGCCGGGAAAAAGGTGCCATTGGAGCCATGTGAAGAACACTTGGGCTGGCTGGAACCATATTCCTTCTCCTATCCTATCAACTACATCTCGCGCGATATCGTCGCCATCCCCTCTCCCGAGAAGAAACGACCAGAACTCACCAATGTCGATGAACCCCTTCTTGCGGACTTCAATGTCGTTGATTTGTCCCAATCGCAGATTCTGAAGAGCCCCAAATGCCTACCTCCACTATCGCTCAACGTCTCTCGAGTGGCTGTGACACCACCCGATGCTTCGAATATGATTTTTGGATTGCAAACAACAATGGGTCGTCTCAAGAGTACAGTCAAGCATCTTGCTCGCTGGCTGCCGAACACGAACGCAAGACTTTACGCCATTGTCATCGAGACCGAGGAATCAGCTGCAAACGACGAAGAGATGGCAGCATTGGAAAAGGAATTTGCAGACCAGGGAATGAATGTTACGGTCATGCACCCCGTTAGTCCAGTGGACGACTTCCCTCAACGATATTTCTCTCTGGTGAGTGTCATGTATAAAGCTCGGGACGAGAAGACGGATTGGATGGTGTGTATAGACGACGATACTTTCTTTCCCAGCATGCACGATTTGACGGAAATGCTCAAAAGCCACGACCCAAAGAAACAACAATACATCGGGTCCTTGAGTGAAGACTGGTGGGCTGTGAATCACTATGGATTGATGGGTTTTGGTGGTGCGGGAATTCTACTTTCCACACCGATGGCGAAGGTGATAGATGAGTTTACGCCGGAAGATAAACAACATTTACGTACAAGCGCGGGAGACATTAGCGTGATGGACAGTATTTATGCACATTCGACAACGAAACTCACACATATCTCGGGCTTACATCAGGTCGACATGCATGGGGACCTCTCTGGTTTTTACGAGTCTGGAAGAGAAATGCTTTCTCTACACCATTGGAAAGAAGGAAGTGCGGCAGGGTATAAACTCGAGATGGAAAAGATGCATTTGGTGGCAGACATCTGCGACAACTGCTTCTTGCAACGATGGCACTTCAACAACGAAATCATCCTAAGCAACGGTTTCTCGATAGTACAATACCCACAGGGGCAAATTTCTGGAAAGAAACCTGGAGGTGTTTTGGGTACGGGTGTTGGGGGAGCTGTCAACAAAATCGACCTCCAAGCAATGGAACATACCTGGGGAGACGATATCCTCGTTCAACATTCTCTCGCGCCTATCCGAGATAAAGTTCCAGACGATGTCAAAATTGGATACAAATTGTTGGACAGCATGTTGGTTGACAGTGACCCAGAGGGTCACAAGATGAAAGACACTGTAAGACAGGTATATTTCAAGGAGGGTGGTGAGGGAGAGAAAGATACTGTTATGGTTTTGAACTGGCATGCTGGGTCGATTCCTGAACCACCACCGGCCGAGAACCCCTGAAGGAGAAGCACTTATTATATACACCAAACCCAGCTATATGGGCACAGGCATTTCGGAACGGCGTTACAGGTATTCGATGGAGGCATCATTTGTGTTTTTAGGATACCTTGGGAGGTTGTGTCGTCGTTTGGGGTACTCTTATCTCTCGGATGTTTGATAGGGACACGACATACTAATATCACTATAATATTGTACAAAAATGATCATCACGATTATCTGGTTCCCTTCCTTTTGAATTCGTCAATTTGTTCATCGCCCCACATGGAAAAAGCCCCACTGAGATACCTGATTTCCTCGAGTGAGTGAGAAGATATAAGAACTACAAAAACTCCTCGAAGAATTGATCAAGCAAGAAGAGAATGCGCAAGTGTGCGAATATCAAGATCCCAAACTCAATTGTTCCAAGCTCGCGATCAATTAATCAAGATCTCTTGAGGGGTTACTGCAAACTAAATTGTTTACAGTGGGGCTCGATATTGGACCTCGTGGGGAGCTACAAATCGGAATTCTACCCTCGATCCAATTTTCTCCTGCGCATCTGAAGGTTGATCTATTTCCCGATGTTTAGATCGGAAATGTCATAGTTATGACAAGCTACTTACCCAATTAGATTCGCGATCCTACGCGAATCCTATCTAAAGTTAACGGTTCAATGGCCGGGAATTCCCAAAAAGTCCCACCCACAACACTAAGTGCGGGGCAAACGGTCGAGCGGGGCAAGGGACTATAATCATTGAGGCTGGATCTTGGATTGTCGAGTCTTTCCCTCCCACTCTTAGAATTCTTTTTTCTTTCTCTTCTTCTCTCCTCTCCTTTCTGAAAGACTGAAAGAAAACTAAAACAAAGTGAGAGAGTAAGTCAAGATGTCGACCCACCGTAACCCCCCTTTCAGAGCCGAACACCTGGGTTCTCTCTTGAGACCCAAGGATTTCTTGAAGAAGAGAGCGGCGTTTGAGAGTAAGGAGATTGGACAGGACGAGTTGACCAAAGCCGAGAATGAGGCGATTAATGAGGTCGTTGAGGTGCAGAAGGAAGCGAGGTTTAGTGCTATTACTGATGGGGAGTATCGGTATGTCACCCTTTTCTCCTGTTTTATGTATATGTTTGGTTTGAGCTAATATTAGCCTTTTGATATTCTTTGAAATGGGACTGACGAAATGAACAGACGCGCAGTCTTTTGGGGAACCTTCTTCGAAGAACTCCAAGGCATGACAGAAATCCGCAACCCCTCCATGGACCTCTTCCGTCCCTACGTCCCCGACATCGCAGGATTCATCGAGAAGGGTCATAAACCGGGACAATCATGCCTCTGCACCTCCAAGATCTCCCACAAAGGAAAATCCACCTTGTTTGATCAGTTTGAATACCTCAAAACTTTAACTCCAAAGGAGAAATGGGGAGATATTAAATTGACCATGATTGCGCCTCCTTGGTATCATTTGCGATATAAAGATGGCAAAGCTTATCCTAAGGATGTTTATAAGGATGATGAGGAGTATTTTGCCGATATCGCGAAGGCGGTTAGTACCGAGCTGGATATTCTTTATGAGGCTGGTGTGAGGAATGTACAGTTTGATGATCCTAATTTTGCTTGTAAGATTCCCCTTTTCTCTTTCCCCCTATCTATATCAAGATTCAATATGTGGTGTAGGTTTAGAACTAACAAGAAACCTCAAGATTTCTGCTCCGAGAAAATGCTCAGCGGCTGGATCGAAGACAAAACCAACACCAAAACCGCCGAACAAACCCTTGACTCCTACATAAAATGCTACAACGACTCCATCGCCGCCCATACCTCCAAAATCCACTTCGGCCTTCACATCTGCCGTGGAAATTTCATGGGTTCCCGTCACTTTTCTGAAGGAGGCTACGACCGTATCGCCACAAAGCTATTCCAAGATCTGAACGTCGCTACCTATTACCTCGAGTACGACACCCCTCGCGCCGGCGGCTTCGAACCTCTTTTGCATTTACCTAAGCATAAGAATGTTATTTTGGGGGTAATTACGAGTAAATTCCCGGAATTGGAGGATAAGGAGAAGATGAAGGAGAGGATCTTTGATGCTGCGGATGTTATTGCTAAGGGGGCGGGGACGGATAGGAAGGAGGCGCTTGGTAGGATGGGTGTTAGTCCACAGTGTGGGTTTGCTAGTCATGAGGAGGGGAATCTGTTGGGGTGGGAGGATATGAAGAATAAGTTGAGGTTGGTGAGGAGTATTGCTGATGATGTTTGGCCTGGGGAGCCATAGTTTCGTTTTGAAAAATGACGATTCTTGTGTGGAAGTATTGGAAAGTAAAGTAAATGGTCCTGGGAGACGGCGAAGAACGAATCAACCTCGGCATGAAAAAGTTATAAGTTAAAAAATGAAAAATGAAAAAGTTCAACACTTGAAATGTGGACAAGTGAAGTCTCATCATTCAATGGAGGATCGGAATGTGAGGAAGTGATTGCTGGTCTGGTATGCTTTATTCACCACGTCCAAAATTTACCACTCAAGTTATATTGAGTGAAGAGTCTACTAGTAGTAAGTTAATTTACTAAGTCACATTATTCGACAAAGGTCAAGTAATTAAGTTACTTAAGTAAAGTCTCGAGTACTTTGAACGAGTAGACTGTTAAATAGTTATCCAAGCACCATTCAGTGAATATGATTATCCTAGATGTTTTAGGAGGCTTTAGTTTTTTGTAACAAACTATCGAGGGTTGCTGTAGGCTGTAGCGAATTTAAACTACGTATACGTCGAATGTATAACTCCACGGGGTGAGTAACGGAGAAGAATCAATGAGCAAGATTTCGATTGCGAAAGCTTCTGCAAGTACTAGAACCAACCCAGAACTGCCAGAACTCGAGAAAATACAAACTTCAACTTGCCGATAATCCCGGACTCACACACAACGGCATACTCATCCGAGCGAAGCGATTTCTCAAGGGTTGGTTCACTGGTGGGTATTAAAGGCTCGCTACCAACATTCACTCAAGAAAACAGGGATATCAACACCCCCAATCTTGAGAGAGGATGAGTGATTATCTTGCAAATTATGTTGTACAGTACAATATCCATCCGAGAACATTCTTTTAACTTGTTAGGATAAGTTCAAAAATGAAACGAACTTACAGCCAGACTGAGCCAGTCTCATTTTGGCAACATTCTCATCCATTATGTGGTTAATTAGTTGTTTTGAAGTATTATAATAAGATTATCAAATAAACATTATCCGGGATATAGCCAAGCATAAAACAATTGAACATCCGATAGTATTGAGGTCGTAAAATCGTTCACTTGAAGAAATTGTTCTAGGGGTTGTAGAATAACTAAATTGTTTATGCTTAGTGTGTGTAGCTCTGATATCGGGGATTCAAGTACGACCAGATTCCAAGAAATGATCTAGACCAAACTTTCAAAGTCGGCACTCCGTACTATACAAACTACCGACCTCACTACGACGTCAAAACCCCGATCAGGATCGTCATCCCAGTCTCTCAAACAACAACTCCCAAAACCATTGGTCTCCTCGGACAACCACTTTTGCACAAGCTAGAAGTAATTACCTCGTACCTTATTTGAATCATTCGTACTGTATAGTACAACTTCCCAAACTCCCCCTCAACTCCCGTCGTATATCGGTTGTCACCCCTGTATCAATGCACAGTCAATCATTGGTAAGATCCGTCCACTTCAACACCTCAAAAACCATCACATTTCCCATTGCTCAATTCAATCGAGGCAAGAACTCCGGATATCGTTCCCCGTATTGAAGCCCTCTTTGAGAAATGTTTGCTTGATAAGGAGGACAACCCAATATTGCGATATACGACCAGAACTTTCAGAATTTGGTAGAGACCCCTGTATTTTTCGGGAAGGAAAAGCTTCACCTCGCGCAAAAAGCTTGGTTCCTGAAGCGGAGACGTATCCTATCGATTTATCCAGCAAATAAAGGGTCGGGAATGGAACTCCAGAGTTTATACCCCCCCGAATTCGTCATATTTTCATAGTGTAACCAACATGTGAAAAGATCTGGTAATGGTAAGGTTAGGAGAAAGATTAGCTTCCCTTCCCATGTCAACACGCCATTTCAAAATCTCAAAGAAACGGAAAGGAAAAAGGAAAGAAGTTATTGGTCAAAGAGCCAGACATTGAAGTGGACATGCCGCCGACCAAGGAAGACAAGGTCGCATTTGTAAATCCCCGATGTCCACATAACTATAACTTCCACAGGCGGACAACCACGTACCCCACACCCCTCCCCTGACTACCACCCCTCGTTCCTCCCCCCTGACCTTTGTCCTGTATCTCGATAACCGCCCTAATGCAGTGTCCACAACCATCCAGACTTCAAGAAACACAATGACAGATCCTCTACACCACTTAGAGAAGGTAGAACAGGTCCCATACAGGAAAAGAAATATGGATGATATCGAATTTTCATCTATAACTTTTGTGGGGTAGTTTAGCCTGTTGTTCCGAGGATTTATTTGTGAGAGGGAAGGTGTTCTTGAGATTTGCCGGATTTGGAAGCAATTTCTGGCACGTGGTCATGGTGATGGGATTGTTTGGTTTTTGGTTTGTGTACATATGAGAGAGGTAGGGCGCGTTGAAGGAGGAGAGGTACTTTGAGAGTTAGCTTGGAACCATCTGAACTTTCATCTTCTCTTGACATTCAAGACTCTGTTTTGGTAGTACCAAGTACGACATCATGTCCCCAGTTCTTTCTCTCGCCGCGCTTTTATTAGCAGCAATCCCAACTCTTGCCTGGGATACTCCAAGTTGTGCGTTTCCAAATCGCCCATCACTTTCCAAAACTAACGTAAGTAGACTGTGCCTCAAACGAAGACAGCATCTCCAGCCTCCTCCACCCGTAAGTCAACCCCCAATACTCCAAACGCAATAAAAATCAACTAACCTCCAACCAGATCCCAATCCTTCGACGCCTCAGCATACTGCTCCCAATTCCTCGGTCCAACATCCTACATCCATACCATCCTGCGCACCACTACCCTCCCCCTTAAAACCCTCACCTCCGTCACACAAACAACAACAAGCACAACCTCAACAAATACCCTCTCCAGCACCGTAACAGCACTCTGCCCAACACCAGCCGCAAACTCAAATTTGCAATGCAATATCTCCGGAAATGGGAATGCGAATAACTTGATTTCATACAAGGAACCACTAGATGCGACATCTTGTCACCAAGAATGCTTGGCTATGAATGGGGTAGGGACAGAGGAGTGTAAGAGCTTTCAGATCGTCAATGATAATGGGGTGACGAGGTGTAATTTTTATAACGCCGATGTTGGGGCGGTTGGATTTCCGGATGGGAAGGGAGTGGCTTTCTTGTTTGATAGGGGGTGTGGGGATTTGTTGCCTGTTTGTTTTCCCTTCTTCCTTAAAATATGAGAAAAAGAACTAACAAGAAAAACAGGCAGGATGTTCAGCACCATCGCCAGCGGTTACGACAGCCCCACTAGCAGCACTCATGAGAAGAGATGATATCCCATTCCCGACATTTCTTCGTATGGGCGCGGAGGCATTGTACATCCTCTGTTCGTGCGTCGTTACGAGTGCCAACCCGACGAAGACGATTACTCAGAGTGATACACTTATTGTTAATAGTTATACATCTGTGACGAGGGTGGTGACAAACATTGTTACTTTGACGGAGAACCCGAATTGGAGTACCGTTTACACCAGCGCTTCATAACTCGCAAGGTGAGAAATGTGATGGGGACAAGGGCGAAAGTGAAATGACCTGTAATTATATTGAGAGGCGTGATGGAGAGGGGTTAAAGGGAGACATGAAGGGGAGTTTATGGAGTGTGCTTACTTTGGGATATACTAAAAATCATAATCATCCCTCTCAAGACACAACTTCCCCCTCAAGCGTGACGATGTTAGATAGCAAATGAAAATGTGAATTGAGTTCTTAGTTCTGGAGATGTCATCCAATTCAATGCAGAGAATCATGCGCTGAATGACACCACGAAATCTTGAAACAAAAGTCAGGAAAAAATGGAATGGCCAAATAGCAAGATGGATATGCTCTCGATGAACAGAACGTCCTCTAAAACAAACACCCCCATCCCAAAACCAAATACACAATCCAAGAAGAGGCAAGAAAAAAAGCTGACAATGAAAGGGGGAAATAATTTCCCAACTCACCTGATCCCTCTCTCCATCTCGGCCCCTCATTCCGACGGCTTCCCAACCCGAGAGAATCCCATCCCAATAAATGCCCAATAAAGGCCGTGAATCCGCAATTCCGTCTTTCCATCCAAAAACCCTCCGATATCCGTCCCTCACCCCTCAGAACATCCCATTACTCACCAAATAACACCCCATACCAGCCGTTTTATCATATCACCTGGCCACATTTCCCTCTCTCTTCAGGGATGGGAATCTTCATCCGATGGGCGGATAGTCTCGGCTTCTCTGCGATGTGCAACAAAGCTTCAAGAAAGCCTCCTTTAGGTTTTGGGATGTTAGGTTTCGGGGAGGTTGTGGCGGATAAGAGAAATTGTTTTGAGGTGATAGGGAGGGCGGATATTTGTTTAGGAGGGGATTTATTTCGGGGGCTCGGATGGCGGGCGGATCGGGGTCGGGTCGGAAGCGGCACGGGATGGCTTGTCGTTCATCTGATTTCCAACGACTGATTTTGGGACGGAGAATATCGTGTTGTCTTTCGCTGTTGACACAACCCTCAAGGCACCTCAATTTGGAAAAGCTTTGCTTGTTTTCGATCGTTGATAGCTTGCGCCGTCACCGTGGACGTATGAGAAGGAGCAAGGCAATACCCCGCCCAGCATGGTATTCAACGGTGTCATGATGGCTGACTGATTGCTACATGGTGACGGAATTATTGCTGAACTGTAAGCTGCCAACGATCAAACACAAGCAAGGCCTGGTTAATGATCTCCTGGGTAGCAGCTGATCAACCTGCCAGAGGCTTCAGTTGGGACGCAGTAGAGTGAAGCCAATCCAAGAATCATCCCAACCCCCTCGATTCGATATCTACGAGATTCATCCTCACTCTATATTGTGATGGGTATCTTAACTGCTATAATATGAAGTTGGTCAGAGTCATGC
>LLCD01000941.1:0-13672 GCA_001414355.1 Hymenoscyphus salicellus
TTAAGGATAATCTCAACACTTGTGACAGGTGAACCAAAGTGTGCATAGTTTCCTGAGGACTCATCCACTCTGTAATCATACACACCACTTTGAGTTATTGCACCAGCCACCTTGGGGGATGTAAGAGCGTAAACGATCCTAGATCCGGTGTAAATTCGCAAATCCGACAAATTCTTAGCATTAAGAGGAGGGGAGTTGGTTCCAATTTGGTGAGGGATGTAGATGAGGCGCAGCTTTCCAGGTACGTTGCCAATAATTGGGCGAAGTGAGTCGAAGAAACGGGAAAATATAGATGGGTTTGGTAGGACTCCATCTTGGACAAGAGCGCGAGTTTGAAGTCGGTGGACAATGCGATAAATGGGAGAAGTCATCTTTCTGGCGGTCTCGGAAAGGACCTTGGCCATTGTTTCCGGTGAAGCGACAATGACAGTAGGAGCAACACCTTGGGTTGCCAAAACTAAGTCCGCGTTTCCGACTGCAACTGAGTTCAGAGCTACAGAAGCATTTGAGTAAAGAGCAGCGAGAGTTAATGTGAGCGGGAAGATAGTTGTCAATGATACAACAGGAAGGAACAAATCTGCAGGCTTGATCCTTTGTGTAGTTGGTACCGAGTAAAGCTGACCAGCAACGCCAGCTACGATGTTGGCATTGGTGTATTCCACAAGTTCGCCACCAGGAGAGAAAGCAAATACCTTCTTTGGTTCCGTTGTTCGATCCACGGGTGGAAGATCAACTCCACTGGATGGTGATGCCTCTTGGATAATGTCTTGCCAGGTTGAAACATTGACTGGACCACCGGTTCCAGTTGGGATTTCATTCCAATCCATATGCTTGCTGCCTTCGTCTACGACCCAGACGAGTTGCTTCAGAGCAGGGTAACTTTTCGTGATAACATCGAAAGGGAAGGAACCAACTGCAGCAACGACGGCATCCGACTTCGAAAGGTGGAGGAGTGAAATGATTTTCTCGATCGGCTGGTCATATGGGACAAGTGTAACATCCAAATCGTAGAAGGCGCAAGCAAACACAGTGGCCAAAAATTCCACCGAGTTGGGCAAATAGATGGCAACATTCTTTCCGCCGTTTTGCTTGAGATGCTGACCAATTAAGTTGATTTGTCGAGTAACATCAGCTAGTTCTTATGATTAGCATGTAGATATATGTAAACGCGAGGGCACTCACAAAGCTCATGATCTATAACCTTTTCCGAGCCAAGTATAGTCAAAAGTCTTCCCGTCTCGCCAGCTGGTTTGCCCTCTTGGTCGAGTTTTCCGGTGACAACTCTACGCCAGATATCCCGCATATCCCCATCTCGTCCTCGACTCCATTTCGAGTCGCCGGCATCCTTCACATTGAGACCGGAGTTTAGAGGGGTACCATGAGGAGCAGAGTGACATCGAAATACGGAAGATTCTCCTTCTTGTCGAACTGGCGAGGCTTGTGCCTGTCGGGCAAGAAGCATAGGATGAGCATCGGGTTCGCGGGAGTTGACGACGGAGTAGATGGTGAAGGTAACTATGGATCCAGCGATTAAGGTGGTGACAATGTCCCACTGGCCGAAGAGATCCGTGACGAACTCGTCGACCTTTAGCATGAGGTTGTCCATGATTGCAGAGGGGAGCACTGCAAGTAGGTACGAGTACTAGAGGTGGATGGAGGGGTCTCCCAAATGTTGGTGATATTATCAGTTGTAGATGTTTCACGCAAGTCAGCCAGCACCGCACTCCGGCGACTCGGTGGTTCACAAGGCTGACAGACAACCTGGGAGGTGCGGGATGTGCGCGGTTGGTGGGGAAGCAACGAATGGCAGAACTGACAGGGGTCAAGTTGGCAGCCGGATTTTCGAGGTGCCCATCGCGATTCTTCAAAACAACCTGAACACATCGACTTCCGCCCAACTCGACCACATCGCCATGATGAACTAGGCATACCCTTCCAGAGGCATATCCATACTAACCCACAGGAGTCCATTCACGATACGAACCCTCTCGACCACGGACAAAACCATCTATCTACAGGTGCGTAAATCTATGGCAATCCTTTGTTGACATGACCTACAAACTTCCAATCTTGCTAACACCTCACTCAACAGACTCAGATATCCTCCTTTCTGCAACATCTCGCAATGTCTCAACAAATCACCCCCCTTCGCCCCTCGACTCCCACGAAACATCCAAAAGCCCCATCAGCCCCAGCGACGCCAATAACAGGAACATGGCGGCACCCAAACATGGACGAGATTATTCGACGACAAAATGCAGCCAGCTTTACAGACCGAAACATTGTCACAATACTCTACAACTTTGGAGGTGCCATCGTAGTCTATTTCGTAGGAAGGTCTGTCTGGAGGTAGTGAGTATTGTCCATTTCCAAACGTGGAACTAAATTAATGAGATTGCAGCTTTCCAGGTCTATCCAGTGGAGACCAGTTCCTGCAGCCATACGCCTCATGGCTTTACTACTTCCTCCATGCCGTGATGCTCTATAATATCGCGCTTGCCCTCTACCCGCTTGTACGATCCCCGGATCCTGTCGAGGATATCCCCCTCACCCCAGGGCAACGAAAGTTATTTGGCCTACCCCCGAGCTCCAAGGCTGCCACACCAGACGCACAATACTCCACGCCTCCAAGATACAAGAGAACCCCCATTCTGGGTAACTCGCCCATGGGCAGAGGAAGCAATGCGGGTTCGCCATTGTCGGGCAAAGGGTCAGGCAAAATACAAGAGAGCCCGTTGAATGGAAGTTTGGGCAGTCTGGGCAGCTTCTCTGGATCGCCATTCGGTTCCCCTTTTGCAAGTCCTCTTTTACAAAAGGCAGTTGGAGGTGAATCGGGAGGGGTGAGAAGACACTCTTATGGTTCTCCAAGTCCTCTTGGGGCTTCAACGTCTAGATTCACAGAGCCAGGATCTCCAAGTCCCTCGGCCGTAAAACCTTCTGTTGGACTGAACAGCAAGTGGCTCTACGATAAGGAGAGAAGAAGCTCGGGAAGCGCAAGGCTGTACACGTAACGGAGATTGTATGAAATAAATATTTAGTAATGAGATACCCCTCAGGCGATGAGAATAAAGAATAAAGAGTGTGGCACCCTCGACTCAGTGACTATTTTGAATAATTTGATACGAATTGCGATTTCTTGTGACTATAATTCACCACTCTCATCAATGCCTTGATAATAAATTCATCATAACTGTTCTCGTGTCGTCAGGTTTCCACATGGTCTATCAATAGTTGGCACCAAGATAAGTGTAGGCGAGTACGTCAACCACCAAACAACTGATTTCCGTCTGCCAAACCCTCAAACAAACCAAACGACAAATGCCAGGCGCAAATCACCATGGGGGCGTCTGACTCAAAGCTCGTGTTTAAACAGGGCATCTTCAAGCTCTCCGAGGAGAGAGACATCGCGGCTGACGACCCTTACTGGGCATCTGTAAGGCTATCTTTGTGAAGCTCGTAGGCGCATTCAATAAACTAACGCAAACCCACCACAGTTCTGGGAACTCCCAGAGTCCACTGAGGACATCTTCAGTCTCTTTTCGCCCGCAGACATCCGGCGGACCCGCGATACGGCGCTGGAGAATCTCGAAACACTCATCCTCGCCGTAACCAGTCGTCTCTTCATCTTACGCCACCATCCCTCCTTCCCAGACCCCGAGTTCGCACCAGAGAAGGATGCGCTGAATTGTATAAGGGTGCTTACGAGGATATTACCGTACCTTTATGAGGCGGAACAGCTGCAGCCATGGGAGGATAAGTTCTTTTGGGGGGTGAGGCGGAAACGGACACGGTACTTATGACTATGATGCCATTTGGTCTTGTTTGGATGCGCCCGACTGACTGGTTTCCAGGAAAGCTGCTTTGGCACGAGATGTGTTATTCGATGAGTCGCAGGAGGAATTGGCGAAGTTGGAGGCTGCGGGGGAGGAATTCGAGGAGATTAAACCGCTGGCTGAGGAGCTGATTGATACGTTGGTGGACCTACTCTTCTTTGCAGATTTCACCCTGCCGAAACCACCGAATATCAAGAATAAAGTTACGTATGCGATATGGTCGAGTGGGGTGGGCTGTAATACTTCTGTGGGGACGAGTAGAGAGTTTGAGAGTAATAGGACGGAGGTTCTGAGACTGCTTTTGACTCTTACCAGTCAGAGTATGTATATGTCGGCCAACCTTCTTCCGGTAACTGGAGTTAAAGCCATATCCTATATTGTCACTTGTCCGGATAAGCAGGTGGTACTTTCAACTTTGTGTTCTTTGCTGAATACTGTAAGTTTCCCGAACTGAATGAACCCCTCATCTGAAGGTACTAATTATTACGACAGTCTCTCAAATATAACCCGGCGTCTTGGAAGATTCCATACAATGTGCAAGTTTTCAAGGACCCAAAATTGATACTTGTCACGTACTCAATACAGGTGAGTTAGAGCTTAGTCATTTACTAGATTTATCTAACAATATACAGTTCCTCCTGGTTGTCCTTCTATACCCCATACCCGAATCCGACCCAAACCACACGAAGAAGAGTAAGCAAATTCAAATGAAATTTCGTGCTTCGGTACTAACCATTTAGACTACTTTCGCCATTTCCTAGGACGATTACATCGGCCGCAAGATTTCCAATTCATTACAGATGGAATCACCAGAGTTCTCAACTACCCTCTCCATGCAAGTACCTCATACATACCTGGAAACCAAGAGAAGAATAACAAACTCACATCCGAGATGATCATGTTCTTCTGGGAAGTGACTCAATGCAACAAGAGATTTCGATCCTTCATAATCGATACAAACCGATCTCATGATTTCTTAGTCTTATTGCTTTACTACGCCATTGATTACAAGCTTGATGCTTCGAAGCAAGGAATTGTACGGATGTGTGTCTTCATACTGCAAACACTTAGTGTGGAGCCAAACTTCGGAAAGAGTCTGAACAAGAAATTCGAGAACCAAGAAACTTTACCTGCAACCATTAGGTTGCAGAATTTCAGTGGATCATATGCTGATTTCATCATACATGTAAGTTTGGACAAACATTCGGAAGGAAAATGTGCTGATTCATGATAGTCCATCTACAACATAATCACGACGAGCCAGGGGAAGCTTACTGCTATATACCCCGCGTTACTGGCCGTCATAAATAATGTTGCCGCCTACCTTGAGAATTTGAGCGCCTCCGCGTCGGCAAAACTTCTCCAGCTCTTTTCTTCAATGTCATCTCCTGGGTTCCTTCTTGGTAATGATAGTAATCACGATCTCCTCCAATCCTTGCTGGAGAGTATGAATGCCATAATTGAACACCAATTCGCAAGTAAGTGAATTCTTCAATGAGTGTATATTGAAGTAGAAACTAATGCCTAATTCAGAGAACCCAAACTTTGTCTATGCAGTCTTGCGAAACAAGAAGAGATTCGAGGGTAAGAATTGTTTTTCACACGAGTAATTTTGCATCCACTGACTTCATTATTAGCATTACGATCATTCACACTTGAAAGCGGACAAGAAGAAATTGAGAGAAGGAAGAGAACGAGAAAAGAACGAGGTTCAATTGATCCTCTAGACTTGAGTGAGAGTCGACGAGGCTCCGTGGATAGTATCAGAAGCCCGTCGTCAAGCCATCCAAGAGTATCAGCATTAAGCGATGTTCCAGAAGAAGATGGAGCATTCGCCATAGGAGACGACGATGATGATGACGACGATGAAGACGATCATGAAGCAACTCCTCCAGAATCAACGGCCACAGAACCGTCGCAAGCATCCTCGGTATCTTCGGGCATAGAAGGAGGTGTAGACGACGCAGTCCCAACACAACTACGAGGAATGTCAGAAAAAGCCCGTGGTAAAATGCCAGGTAGGTCACCCTCCTTCAATCTTCATGTCACAAACATCACTAACACCCTCCAGCCGGAATGCCCACCTTCTCCCGCCAAAACAGCACCACATCCCTCTCCTCCTACGTAACAGCAACCTATTCCTCAACCGGCGCCTTCGAGCCCACAACCCCCTGGATCGAATCCTGGCTCCCCGACCTCCCCCTGCACACCATCCTCCTCCTCATCTCCCAACTAACCCCCCAACTCCCCCGCGAGATCTCCGCACCCACCGAGCACCCATCCGCCTCCATACTCCGCACTATCATCAAGTCCGATATCCGTGGTATAGACCCCTCGCCCATCCGTATCCAGTACTTTGAGTGGTCGCCCCTTAGTTTAGGATGGTACGAGAGTTTGTTGTGGAGTTTCTGCTTCACGGCTGAGATGCAGGTGCAGAAGGGGACGGTGGGGGTGTGGAATGGGACGCACATTAAGCTTTTTAGGGTTGAGAGTGTGGCTTCTATTGGACCTAGCCTGGCTAGTCCGAGAGGAGCGGTGGATGCGGTGGGGAGTAATATTGTGAGTAGGATTGGGAATTTGAATATTAGGGGTGTGACGACGCCAGGTAGTAATGCGCCTGCGGAGGGCGAGGTCAGAGAAGCGAGAACTGGTACTGGGAATGGATCAGGGACGAATTTGGGGATGGCGAATTTGGGGGGTAGGGGAGCTGTTATTTAGTTTTGTTTGAGGCTTTGAGCGTGGGAATGAATGCTTGCGTGGGCTATGGATATCGAGTCTTTTTTTCGTTTCGCATGTATCTAGGTATGGGGTTGTTTGTTTGCTTAGTGCTGCCTACTTAGAGAGTCCATTGCTACATAGTGGATAGGCATCAGATAAGAATGAGAACACATCTCAGTCTGTGTTGAGAACTCATATTGCAGTGAACGTGTGCCTACTTAGAGATTACATTTGTAGATGGGGATGAAACAACCTCGCAGAGTGCACTTATTGTGAAATTGAAGGATACAAATGCTTTTTACACGTATTCGTAACATTCTAGATAGATCTTCACTGTACCTCCTATTTAGAAAAAATGTAGTCATTCAAACAAAAGTTCTTTTTGAAGCGCACATTGCCATCTATCGCAAAATTGGTTCATTGATTCATTGCCTTGTTTCTTCATCCCCCCCCCCCCCCCCCACAGACAACACTAGTTAATCAATCTAATAGACTAATTCCAGATTTTCTTTACTATCAACCACATAGCTCCTGAACCACTTTCTGCCTTTTACCTTCTTACTTCTCACTTCTCATCATCCACAGTTTAAGAAACTCAAACACTACCCTTCTTCCTATCCAAATTTCAAAAAGGTCCCCATCCACATACCCACTTTAAAAATAAAAGCCAGTCGCCCTACCTCATCCTCCTCTCTCTTGTCCTGACTCTTGAAGTAACAATCTGTTTCCTACGTTACACACGTGGCCCCTTATTATCTGTGGGGGGGAAAACCTATGATATTCAAATTCACTCTCTCCAAGGACACCCTGGAAAGAGGTTTGGATATTAAATACTTTACATACATTGCTTACATTTCAACCTACCCTTCCCTAAACCTTAAAAGAACAATGAAAAACCAAGAGTGCAATATGTAAAGGCTATTTATTAAATGTCTATGAGCGGTAGTAATAGCTATTTACCTCTACTTTTCCCCTTCCCTTCCCATACCATGCACTCGCCCTACACATCTATGTATCCCCCACCCATCAAACCCATCAACAGCGCATTCCCTCCCAAAACAAAAAAAAAAGCAAATTCCACCATCCCAAGTCTATAAGCCAGTCCAGCCCAGCAATGCTAATGTACGTAATGTATTGGTCTTCTACCAAATATTTGCCCCAAAAAAGCCACCAAAATTTCAAAAATAACGCCCTCGCATTCGTGGATTCGCTCCATCGTTGCCACATTTTTTGTTTCCCAAAAAATGTCTCTTTTCTTCTAAATACAGGAACCAAAGTACACCGCGAAATTGTCTTTTGTACAAAAAAATATTATGTTGCCGTCGTAGTCGCGGCGGCGGGCGCTGGATTTATTCCCTCCTTAAAAAAGGTTCTTCGTCCCTCAGTACGTCCGCGTGGCTGATCATTGGCGCTATCACCAAATCGTTCACCCAGCAGTCCACTCTCCCTGGTTCGTGAGCTGGAAGCCATAGCCGAGGGACTGACACTCCTCGAAAATCCGGATCCACGTCGCATTTGAGGTGCTGCAATGCTGTGTCGTCGCTCGTAGTAGGCTTTACCCCCCTCGTAGTTTCGGTGACTGTTGGGAATTGTAGGACCGGGATGGAGCAAGGTGCTGATGATATTCTGACTTCCTGGTCTCCAGTCTCGGGTGTTTGTTCGCGAAAGCTTGGATGCGGTGGTATTGCTTCGCGTGAGACCAGCAACTTCTGCAGCCCCTCCAGCGGCTTCTTTCTCCGCCAATTTCTCGCTGGGCAGCAGAACGGCTCGATCGAGTTCGTATGGCAAGCCACGGTGACGTCCACGAATTTGCATGGCAATAATGACCAGTTTTGCAATGACACCAAATTCAGCAGAGAAAGATGCGTTGATCCCAGTGTAGCCCAGAGACAGCCCAACTGTACCATAAGCACTAACGATTTCGAATAAGACGGAAAACATTGTGAACGACTGGTCCTTGAGGTCCTGTATCCGTGGTCCTTCCGATATGGAAATGATGAAGAACCCAAGAAAGATGTACCATAAATCGAAAGACAATTGCCGCCTAAGATGGGTGCCGATATATGATGGCTCAGAATCCTCAATCTCCTCTGCCGTGGAGCTATAGATACCCAAGGAATCTTCCTCATAAACGTTGGTTCTTCGAACTGTCATTGCAATAGGCAATACGGAAATGTACATCATAATCAGATATGAAACTTGGATAGCAGGATGGAGCAAGGCGAGGTTGACAACAGCGAAACCCGCAGTACGAGTTGAAGCTGCTTGAAACCAGCCGTCCAAGAATCTGATGTTGAGAGGTAACATGGTAACATTTGGATTACCCAGCTATTTGAGAGTTAGTGAGTTTACAAAACTCGAAAAGGGGATAACTTACATCAAGCACAAGGAAGGCCACCAAATCGGCTCCATTGAGAATCACCAGAATCCAGAACAACCACCACGTTGCCTTGGACGGGAAAAGCAGCGTGAAGCAACGACGAGGATGATCTAGAAGAAATTTGAGCTCTTGGTAGATACCACTGCTCTTTGGGACATATAGCGAGGTAAGATAGATGATAATTCTAAGCATAATAGGAAATCCAGTATTCCCAATAATGATCAAAAAACTCATCAATACCAGCGGCCAAATTGCAAATTGAAAGGAAATCATGCTATCTGGGGTGAGTGTGAAGCCGAGATCGGTGAATGCCGAATTTGAGGTGTAGAACGCCCACCAGATTCGAGTTTGTCCAGCCGCGTCAACAACGGGTCCCCATGTGGCACTATTCAGGATCCAGGGCAAAAGGCTCACAACACCGAGCAGACTAAATCCCCAGAAGTAGAATGTCAATATAAGAGCAAGCGATTTAAGCGATCGGTATTCAATGCCTCCCAATTCCTCTCTTTGATCTTCCGTGAGATCAACGAAAAGTGAATTTCGTCCAACAGTAGGTGCCCAACTCAAGTATGGCATTGACTCTTCTTTGGAACTAGTCAATGCAGAACGAAGTGCTTGAAAGGTGCCAGTTCTGGTGACGGGATTTGTTGGCTCATCTTCCTCCTTCACAGTTTTGGATTGCAGAAGTCTGGGCCTGCGCATCCTAAGAGCACCACCAGCAGCATTCTTAGCAGCAATGGCGTATTCTGCTACATGCTCAGCGGTTGAAGGCTTATTAGGCTCCTCGATAGTGATGTTGCGAGGTTTCGCAGCATCGGTATCGACTGTTGGGTGATCATCCCGATTCAGAACTGCAGTGTGATCACTCGACCTCGACTGTCCAGAGAATGTTTGATGAATCTCGTCTGAGTGATCAACCGCTTGTGGAGCAATGCCAGCGTCAGCATCCCGGGGTCCGGGAATGCGAAGTACTGCTCCATCATCTTGTTTGCGTTGTCGTTCAAGGATTGCAATATGCTCTTCATGAGTCCGATGTGATGGTCTGCGAAGGCCCTCATCGTCGTTTGCCTCGTTTGGTTTCATCTGGTCAGCAAACTTGATCTGTGTTTGTCCTCTATCGGTTGCTCCTGGTGATTTGGAACGACTTTGAGATGCAGAGCCGGAAGCTTGTCGTTTGGTACGTTGGGACTCATCCGAAGATCGTGCTCTTTCCTCCTCCATGTCTCTGAGCTTTTCCATATGATGGGCCAAGTCTTCCGGAACAGCACTTTCGTCTGTCATGCCATTGGGAACGGTAGTGTTATGCATTACGACAATACTCCTACCTCTCACCCCCATCTCCTCTTTTTCAATATCTTGCTCATTGCCTTTGGTTTTGGTAGTTGTCCTGGACATACTCCGTCTAGTCTTGGTAGCTTCCTTTGCAATATGCTGGAAGCGTTTCTCGAACCAATAAAGCCTAAGGAAAACAACAAAAGAGTTGATTGTGATTGGATTCGTCAACATTGGTGTAAGGTATAATACAACCTGCTGCCAAGTATTGAGAAGATTGATATCCACGGTATTGAGGCCACTTTGTGTTGCAGCACCACTGCCGAGAAACAGAGCATCGATGTAACGTAAGTTGCTATTCGGGTAAAGGCATATTGAGGCTAGTAGTGCATTACCGATAATCCAGAAGTCTGCAGATAACCTATTAGCTTGGAGGAACTTGCACGTTGGGTCGGGATCAACTTACAGTGGGCAGTAATAAAGTTAAAATGGGGACTTTTGGATAGGAAGGAGGGCTTCAGTCGGGCAACATAATGCCATACGTCGAGTAAAATGGAAAACATGGCGAGGGTATGTGACCGATAACAACCCCCTTGTCCTGGGTCGCTGTGGTGGTTTCTTGGCTAAATATTGCTGCAGACCTTATCTTCAATATGCCCAGGGTAGCAAAGTCCTCTCTAGAGAAGACGAGGTGCGAGTTGCGTCTCAACTGTCGTTGACGGCGCTCAAGGTTTGTGGTTGTATCAAAGACATGCTCAAAGTCCCAATTGATATTGTGGTGCTCGCGGATCGCTTGGACTCGGCAGACTCAGGGGGAATTGGGGTTTGTCTGTTCGTTGGAGGGAGGTTGTCTTGGAGAGAAGGAGTCGAGAGAGAAGGTGGAAGATCGTGAAGTTGGCTGAAGGGCAGCTGTCGATTCACTTCCGCTGTCGAAAATGTCGATAGTGGCGCCAGTCGACTCGGCTTTCCTTGGATCTACCGCAGCGCGGCTGGGCTGCTAGAAAAGGCTTAGAAGAGAACGTAACCGAGCGTGGCTGTTGGGTCAAAGAGAGTCGTTGGGGGACTTGAAATTGAAGAAGGAAAGAGAGAGAAATTGTGAAAGGAAAGGAAAGGAAATGCTGAAATCACACAACACTGGCAGAGAAAGAGCGAGCGATAGCAAGATGCATGCATTACATGCATTGGACGATGGAGACCGGGGCAATCTCTGCCAAGAAAAACCAACTCAGCAAGGATGACCTACCCTGCGCGCGTCATCCAGTTGAAGATAAGAAAAGCGGCGGTCAATATCAGACCCAACCAACAGAATTGGAATTAATATAATTTCTTTGAAAGGTGAGCATACTTCGTGATTCACTAAGAAATGTTGTATTAATATTATACATCCGAACGTTTACGTTCAACTTTATATATTTAGAACGATTCCTCGCTGCTGTTTGAAAAGTATCTCACAGCTTTCTATCTCACCCCTTATCGATATTAAAGCCCGACTCCTAACCGATGAACAGGATACCTCTTCTGTTGTACAAAAGTTGAATCGGAATAGCTTCAACCGAACCTCCCTTCATTGGGCAATTCTGGTCTTATCTTCTTCTCGTTTGCTTCTCGAGTACAATGCAATGCAGGGTCAGCTCACAAAGACCTAGGTCTGGGTACTGTCAGCTCGGCAGTCAATTTCCAGTCAGCGAAATAATGTACGAGATGACCAACGGCGCAGTACTACTTCAACTGGATATCCATTTACGAGTTCTGAATGGCTTCATGGTTTAGGTTTCTTGGTTTACGGCGCAGTCATGGGCCGGTTCACCTGGGCACCCTTTTTATCAACCAACGGACAACCTGGAGGTTTCCCTTTGCCTGGGAATTGGCCGTTGAACAAATTGCTGAACTGGTCGTTCCTTCCCCAGCTTGCTTTCCTTTCCATCTACTTACCTATAGCTTTTGACAAGCTCTTTCTCCCTGGTTGGAGACTTCCCCTCATCTGAGAATTGGCAGATATTGGGTTCTCGCGCCTTCCTCAGCTCGCTCGCCTTACTTCATCCCAACCAAATCGGATTTTTCCCCCATGAGGTGAGTCGGAGATCCTCCACAGCTCCGTATACCTACAGCAACTAGCTTACCTTGGATATACGAGTAAAAGCCGCCTGGTCCTTTCACAAGACCACTTGAGCACATACTTTCAGATGCTTTCAGACCTGTCATTCTGAGAATAGTCGCACAACATCGTTCCAAGGTTGCTTGGGATCTAAACAGTCAGGTGGCCTCCATCAACGAGCTTCAAGCGAAGAGAAAAAGCCGCATCACACTTTTACATCTGAAAAATGGGGCTTGTTGGATAGTACTCTGTTTCCATACTTTATGTAACCAAATGGGTATTTACCACCAATGCCCTCCTCTCCCCATCCCTTGGTATCTTTCAAAACAATCCGCGTCCACTCATATCTCATTACCATGCCCCATATAACTCCAACCAACCCATTACTTTCTTTGACGTCTCATGGCACCTGTCCACTATAACAAAAACTGATCATGCTGCATTCCGAGAGCCTTGATTCGTGTTCAAGTTGACCACGGTATCTGGACTTTCGACATCAAGCTGTATTTCATGCCCACTTTCATCATCGTCGTCGGGATTGTAATCACTCCCAGAAACAAGAACATCCTCCAATCGTCGACTTCTCAGTCTCGGGTCAATATCTCCTACCTCCTTGGCAAGACCTCTCACTCCTGCCACAACAACATCTACTCGTTCCCAAGGAACCAAGCCTGGCAAGCCCGTTGCTCTTTGTGTGAACAACACACTATGTTTTCGCGTCGCCCAAGCGGGACAGGTATATCCATCGGGATCGGATCCATCGACACGAAATACAGTAATCGCGACTCTGGCTCGTGAACCGGGTTTCTTCGACATTCCTTGGATCTCTCTCGCTGCTGCTGCCCAAAATCTGGCACCAGCTTCTATGCCCGGGAGCCAGGCTAGAGAAGTCACATCGATGATCTCCGTTGGACTCAAACTGTGGTTCGGACTGCTCTTCCTCAGACCAGAGCAAAATACAGCCAACAAGCCCACGGGAGAATCACAAAGGGCATAGGATAGAGTCGCTGGCTCTCTCAAGCCCACGACACCCACAGCACCAGGACCCTTATCCCTCCTCCCGCTCAGCAACGGAGACTCCTCATTAACCAGATTCGACGTCGTCGTTTTCTGTATTCCCTTCTCCCTCCAAGCCAAAGCCTTCCAATCCTCCTTCTCATACCCAAAAACCGCCGCCTTAAAAAACCTCGCAACGTTAAACTTAACCCAACTCAAAGTTTCCCTCCCAACAACAGGCGCCTCCACCTCCGGCTCCAACAAATGAACCCCCAAACAGTTGTCAGGATATCTCTCTCCAATAAGCCTAGGTAAATGATAATCCACCCTCGCCGCACTCTCTCTTCCACTCCCCGTCGCACTCGCAACATAATACTC
>LLCD01000942.1:0-13661 GCA_001414355.1 Hymenoscyphus salicellus
GAACAGCACAGAATGAAGCGAAAAGCAACCTCTCCAGCCCCATTTCCCAGAAAAGTCCCAAAGGTAGAAGATTACTGCAATACCCAACCAAAACACGATGAAAATGGAAATCCCATATGGCCAGCACCCGAGGAAGCATTAGAAGCAGCAAGACAGTTTTTAAAGAATTGGTACTTCTGTCTCCGCTACCAGAAACATATTTTTTTGGGCTAAACAATGTCATAGTGCCAGAGAAAATAAAAACACTTTGATAGTTCCAGATAAAGATGCAGATGGTCTCAGTTCTGGAGTCATAATCCACAGAATACTTACCAAACTCGGTCTTGACGAACGTCTTTTAGACGTCCATCTCGTTCAAAAAGGCTCGAATATCCACGAGGAAGTGGAACGGAAAGCTATGTTGGAGAAGAAACCGAGTTTTGTGATTGTTCTGGATCAGGGGAGTCGTGGGGGTCCACCGGTCATTGATGATTCCGAAGCGAAATCGCTTGTTATTGATCATCATCTTAGTAATGAGTTTCCTGATGGTGCGACAGTATGTGGAAATTATCGTGATTCAACGTACAATGCTAATAGGATATTTAGGTAGTTTCAGCTTGCCATTACCCGCCCGTAGCCACCACTGCACTCACAACATACGAGATTTGCAAACCTCTCCACCCGGATCTCAGTTCCTCTTGTGCATATCTTTGCGCTATTGGAACCCACGGAGATCTGGGAAATGCTCTGAAATGGCTACCTCCATTCCCAGATATGAGCGAGACTTTCAAGAAGTACACGAAGAAAGTGCTGAATGACTGCGTCTCATACATAAACGCTCGTTCGTATTCTCCTCCTTCATTTTTGGTATGTTGTGACACTAACATTTTCTAGCAAGAAGAACCGGAACTTACGACGTAATAAACTCGTGGACCGCACTATTGAACGCGAAAGAACCAAAGGAAATCTTGACGAATAGAAGATTACAAGAAGCCCGAGTGGAAATAAACGAGGAAGTGGAGAGGAAAACTCATGTTGCTCCGAAGTTCAGTCGGGATGGGAAGATTGCTGTTTTGAATATTAATAGTACAGCTCAGGTCCATCCGGTGATTGCTACTCGTTGGGTGAGTTATCTTTTTTCTGTTCCTCGTCCTTTCTGTCTTGTGCGTGGTGACTTGGTTTCAATTGGCGACTAACGAGAGTCAGGCCTCGCATTTGAAATCAAAAGCTTTGGAAATAGTCATGGTAGCCAACCACGGGTATCTCCCCGGAAAAGTCAATTTCTCATGTCGGATCGCGAGGTGTGCTCGTGATAGAGATCCGCCAGTAAATATCATCGAGACCCTGAGAGAAATCGCGAGACTTGAATCTAGCAGTGGAGCTTCAGCCGAGACAGGAAACGAAGTTGGTGACGAGAATTTGCCTCAAGTGGGAACTCTGATAGAGAGGTTAGGCGATAATTTCGCCCGAGGCCATAAGGAGGCTTCAGGTGGGATTGTGGGGGTGAAAGAGTTCGAGGAATTGTGTTCTTTGATGGGAGTTGGCGAGAAGGGTGATAAAGTTGAGGGAGAGGGTAAGCGAAAGAAGAAGGCGGCGGGACAGAAGAATACTTTGGATGGGTACTTTAAGACCAAGACGGTGTAAGAAATCGTGGGGGGGTTTGCCAATTGAATTTGGAAGGAGGATTCACGAAGGTGTGGCTCAGTTGGCGCTGTCACGTGCAATCTGATCTCGTGACAGCCCTTCAAACCCCTGCAATATCAGACACTTTCCACTGCTAATCCCGGAAACATGTTCGGCAGGTCTCTCCATAAGACGTATCTAAGCTATTATTTTCATGTTGTAAGTTGCGAAATTTGGACATTAGAAGAGAGGATAATAGATATTTTCGCATCCATTTTTAGTCGGTAAGCTACTAAAAATTATTGCGACTTGCAACAAATTATGCACGTCAATCCAAAAAAAAATTGAATAGTCAGAGCACAACAGCGACCATGTTCATATTTTCTAACAAGCCAGCATAGGTAGATACCCTTCAAACATCTTGTCGTGTCAATATCTAGGTTGCTCAAGCCTGAGTCCTCCTCCAAAGAGTCAGAAGTCAAGGCTGACTTGGGTCATTCCTTCTCTCTTCTCGATCAATTCTCGGTCAACACTGGAGTAGATCCTTCCTCCAACATTGAAAGGATTAGCTTCACGCTGCGTTTGCCAGAGCAAGAAGGAAAGGCGCGACACACAGTCCCCGCCAACCTGCCTGATCTTCAAGAGCAATCGGGAAGAATAAAGACGAAGAAGGCGCGACGAATGGGTCCCGAAATCCAGAAGAGTAAACCATTTTTTCGTCCACTGGAAAACTTCTGTTTGCATCCTTTTTCGCCAGACCTTATATTGGGTCGCCATTGGTTGCTGTCCCTGGCTGCGACAGGCGGGCTTGGGTTACAAACTGTACCAGTGTACATAGCGGCGCGAGTCTGCTCCTTGAAAGGCCTTGGTTTTTGAACTTTACAAGATGTTAGGATTGTTTGCATTTGTTTATTCATACTAGGCATTGCTTTTTATTTGTCATGTTCGTCTCTATCTTTATCAGTACTGAAATGTTGTTAGTGTGCTTATCATCGTTTGCAAAATCGAAGACACAGTCGATGGAAAGATGAGGAATTTCGGCGGGGAAATATTTGCGGAAGGCCAAGTGATGTTGGAAAGTTAAACGGGGGTTGATTTATATTTGGTGTTAGGGGAGCGTTCTAGTGGATAGAGTGACGAAGTTGTATGGAAGAGCGTTCGTTTCATCGACCACACTACATCATCATGATAATCTGCTATCTCTCACGGGACATCCAGTCCGGTCTTCTCAGCCTCCTCAATACTCCTCGTGATTAAGTCTAGGAACAAAGCTCTAATAGCCGCCGGTTCTTGAGCTCTCACACTTTTCTCAAACTTCATCTCGTCAGCACAAATGAAAATCCCAGCCACACCTAAACCTTGTAGTTTCTCTCGACATTTGCGAAAATAGAGGACCATTTCCAGGCTCCTTTCAAGAGAGTGTTCTTTGTATTCTGTCTTTTTAGTAGAAGAGTTGCCGGGGTTAGGTTGACACATATTGACTTTAATTGTGTTTGACTTGAGAATTTTGGAATTCTTTCTCACGAGAATGGTTCATGTAAAGGTAGATATCTAGTGTTTTCTTTGGATCGTCTCTTCATTCTTTATTCTGTTCCAAATATCTCAGGCAAATATAGTACAGGACATGCACAACTAGAAACGTATATCCAAGATTCACTTCTCCTCACTAACCTCACCTCCCTCAGAATCCTCCAATCTCTCCAGCACCTCAATCCTCTTAACGAGCTCTCGAATTTCTGCTCTCACCAAGACGGTATCCCATTGTATGGCCACCCATTCGAACTCGGGCTGAATCATGGAGTTCAAAGTTTCCTCGTCTATCTCTCCAGCTTTGAAAGCTTGGCTTAGGATTTCTTTGGCATCGTCGAGGTAAGAGGAGAGAATATTGACTTTCCCAACTTCTTCTGGGTGGTTTGCGCACTTTTGGAGGGTTTGGTGAGCTAGTTTCCAGATTTTGGTTGAAAGTGCTGGAGTGTTGGAAGTGGTGGTGTTGGTCATTATGGATTTCTGTAAGTTAGCGTATGGACTGATAGGATAGTATTAATTTTGGTGAGTTTTCGAGATATTAGAAGCGTTAAGAAGTTGTGCCATTAGAAACAGGAGCTTCCGAAGTTTCTTGTATCGATATGATAACGTTGTTTGGGATGTAACGATGTTTCAACTGTTTTCCAAAGGACAAAGAGCCGCCACAAAGTACGAGACATTACGGCAAAGAAAGCTGGGGGAGAGGGCTTTCCATTGTCTCAGCGCATAAGACATTTCAGCCAATTGCGTCACATCTTTTATGTTTGTATGTCGCGGCAGTTTTTTGAATATTTTATAGCATTATTATCTCTTGTGGATTATTCCAGGATCACTGTGTGTTTGTTACTGTTGTTTATATTATCTCTTTCTTGTTCGTGGACTTTCAGGCTTTGACATCTTCCCATTCGGTTTTCAACCTTTAGATTTTCCACCAAACCAAGACCAAACTTTTGGCAAACGAGAGTTGATATGGGCGAGTTTGAAGCTCTGTGTGCGGCTACGTTGGGTTATTAGGGGCAGGCTAAGTGTCGTGTAGTGCGCTCCAAAGTCAGGACATTTCCTATCGCCGCCAACTCAAACCACTTTTTCACACACGGGCAACGGACAGAATCCCTTACTTCAATTAGAGCGTCTACTTTGTCTCTAGCTACTTGGGCTAGAGTTCTCAACTTCCAATCAAGCTTCACAACGAATCTGAAACAAGACATGGTGGTGTATATGTGTATCTTATGTGTAGCTTAGACGAATGGATGATTCCAGCAAATCGGACTAGTCGATAAAACAGAAAGTGGAGAGAAAATGCAGGGGGCAGGCATACTTGTGTTCTTGTTTTCTTAACTGTCTTGGTCAAAATTGGCATTGCTATATCTGTTCAGATTTTACTAGTCAAAATCAGGTTTTATTTGTTCACCTATTCCATAATGTGAGCAAAGGAGCTTCCACGGAATGGTACAATTGCTTGATTATTGTCCATGTAAAAAACTTGGGCTCGGCTCTGAGCACCCTTCCATTTCAGGAAGACTGGGCACGAACTTTCAAGAGCCTTGCTTGTCATTTTGTTGACGCATCATAAGCAGCCGCGCACAAGTTTGAGTGACTTCTACTGAGTTGGAGATTGTTATCAGAGCAACGGCCAGATTTCTTACTGGTGTGATACACAACATACCTTGCAAATAATTAGATCTCTTCAATCCGCTTAGATTGGAAATTGCAACATCTTTATTTACACCACGTCGAGGACGTCATAGAGGGTCGACCACCTTTTACACCATGAGCAAAGGTAGATAGATATTTATTGTTATGGTAATTCGAAGATAAACACCTTTTGCCTTCACGAATTCTTTCAATTACTGCATTTCATATTATCACTTATTCCGAGAACGAGATGTAGTAATGGCAGGTATAATACGCTATTACTAAGCTAGCTTAGCGGAAAATACATATGACGGTTAGTTCACAATAGTAATTCGATAGGTATAAGAACAAGGTTGATTTTTGACTTAAATTTCGAGTTGACCTATTTACAAAGGAGCGTGAGAGCTATATATACTTCTAGTGTAGTTACTAGAAGCCTCTATAGCTTACAAATCAGATAGTACTGTAGGATATTCTATAGAGCATTGATTACAAGTAAAGCACGGATAAGCTTTTATGGGATTCTATAGATTAGATCAAGGTTTAAACCTAAGATCTATTATTAGAAGAGTAATTATTACCCAAAATAGCAACACAGGTTTAGATAGGTTTTACGTGATTCTTTCTATTTTTTGGTGTATTAGAGGGCAGGGGGTTGATACTCACAAAGTCTTCTCTGCCTTGAGAAGAACATTACTTTTTCTCTCCATTCCTTTTCTTAGCATCTTTTTTCTTAATCTCTACCCAGTCTTCATCATCTGCTGGACTTGTCTGCGTATTTTTGAATAGGGTATACGGCATGGGGCTATCAAGGTTCCACAAGATGGTCCACTCACCACAGGTCTCACAAGGACATATTTGAACCCAGACAGGGCCGCACTTGGGGCAAAGCACTCTGTATTTTCCCTTGACTTGAGCCTGTATATCCTCTACCTTGTTTTTGGCCTTTTGGGTTAGTTGTGTAAGCTTGGTGGTAAGCTTCGCAACTGCGGAGAAGGAAGGCATGGTAGCTGAGGGGTATTAAGCGATACGATTGAATGGGTGCTTGTAGCTTAGTGTATGACAGTAAAGATCGAGGCGGAATATTGAGGGTGTATTTTATGAAAGAGGAATACCGCATGCGACTACGAAGGGAAAACCAACATAAAAATATAATGTGGTTTACCCCTCATTTACACCTCTATTCTCATCGGCATCACACTTTATTTACTTATAGTACTTGATCAACTGTTTGAAGCTACCCACCTACCTACCCGATCAACCAGTAGATAGAGCCTCTTAAATGAGAGCGACTGGCAGAAAATTAGTCAATCAGAGGCTACCCCTCTTGAATAGGCTATTTTGACGCTAGCTTGGCCATAAATATATAATATTACAGTATACAAAGGCTGTGCCGAAGTGAGGAGTAAATAAAGACATCCTTATGCTTTTCTACTCACGGCTGCTTACCATCGTGAGAATTTTGTTAAATACAACTCTTCTACCTGTCCAAACGCCACGATTTCATTCCAGTGGTACGAGATACTCGCTTACCGCGTAGGCAGTATCAGGTCAATACTTTTATTCACGATGTTTAGACGCAATCCAGTTATAAGGTTCACGTGTCAAATGATTTGGCTGTTAAAGGCAGAATATCATACAATAGGTATGGTAGAATTGGTGCAGAACTTTGAAGCGGGTTAACGGTGGTCATTGAAAATAGCACCAAATATGCCCTTTAATTTCCGAATAGTTTAGCATAATTGAACTTCGTTACCGCACTTATTATAGGGCCCTGAAGTAATTTCTTACAATTAACCCATAATGCCGGAACAATGAGCGCTAGCTAGAGAGGCGAGGTATGTATTTACAACCGATTTTAATGTTCGTTGCAATGCTCAGCCAGCTCAACTCACCTTCTCTCAAACAGCAAGTCCACTTCCCTTCTCTTTCTCCTTCTCCCACTTTAAAACAGCAAACGGAGCCGTGAGAAAAGAAACCACTCGTTCTTGAATTGAAGTTGGGGTTTCCAGCTCCCGCTTAGCACTTTCCTCCCGTTCCCTCGCGTAGTATACTTCGGCTTCTCGTTCTTTAGGCGTTAACACCGCGCGACCTTTTGATTCGGTCTCATCCGCGTCTCCTTTGATGCACACCATTGTGTATCTTGGGTATGTATGTGTTTTTGCTTGGCTGTGCCATTATCTTCAAAAATCTGCTAGTTGTTTTAGATGTTGAGTACAAGCTTCGAGACACGGTATTGCTGAATGTTCAAGAAAGGGTGGAAAGACTTGAAAGTTTGTAAACTAGTTAGGGTTCGAGTTACCTGTTGATTGTGTCTTTATAGTGTATGGTGGGGGTCGACTTTCAGTTGTTCTAGAGTTGATTCACATGAGAAACAAGGAGGGAATGAATATGATTTCTTTGTTGAATGTTATTCATAGTCACAATAGGTTGGCTTTCCAAGTGGTGAATGGCATATCAAAGACATTGTGCACACGAGAACTCCATAGGGGGGGATGGGGTACTTTTTGGTGGTGAAGAACAATCCAAAATATATGTGCGTGAAATCGCGTGTACAATTAATTACTTTGTAGATCACTTCGAAATATTTCCTGAAAAGAACCCTTGGTGGATCTGATCGAGTGGAGAGAGACTTGGGAAAGATTAAATCTTGCCTCTAGGAATAGAACTCCTCCATTCCTCTTATTCAAAAATTGAAGCTTCACATTTTCGGAATGGCACGTGTCAGGTCCCGATACCCTCGACGGAAATTAACAGAGCCCCCTTTTCGCTTCAGATAGTGAGCAAAAAAGGGACCCAACGATTTGAAACGGTGCATTTTCCAGGCTTCAAGAATTGGTACTTGTTGGATTTCCAAGGTATGGGGTCAAGTTGGTCATGTAGAATTGATTGTATTGTAAAAGAAGCTATTGTACAGCCTTTTATATCTAGGAAAAGGGGTAAAAGAGTGGAGTTGTAACCTAATGCGGAAACAGTACAAATAATGAAATACATGTATAAATAATGAAAGAAGTGGATTCCACGGTTCAACAGTACTTGAAAAGTATTGTAAGAAACATGGGCTTTGCTCTGAGAACACCTGCGGTTTTCCCAGAGGTGTGTCACAACCACGAAAGGCTGTCTTGCAATTTCTCGTATAGAATCAAAATAATATGCTTAGGAGGCTACTTCAATTGTACTGTTAGGACATAACAAGCACTGGTGTTGGTATTGTTGCTTGTACTACGTCAGCTGCTGTTCTCGGAGCAAAGCCTATGTTTCTTACACTGTCTAATGCGATAGCTGTTTCAATACAACACAGAACCCCACCGAATCTTCAAGAAAACCACAACCCCTCTTAAATACTCACATCGATTCCCCTTCCTTGATGTGGAAATCATTCAAGTCCACACAACAAAACGCCAAACTCCCCAAAAAACAAACACGGAATATGTATCTCAAAACCTCCAAATACACAGAACACATCCCAGCCTCCAATCCCGGCGATGATGGTCCAACATTTGATCATATTCTCCTCCCCAATACAGCCAGTCCATCCCCATCAAACTCCCAAGAATCATCGCCACGCAGCTCACAGGGATCCGACTCCTCATAAACATCGCACACTTACGCCAGCCCCTTCAGCAACGTCAGAGGAGAGTTCAAGAGGAAAAGCAAAAGCCACTTGTCATCTTGGGAGACACCAGCAAGCTTTAGAGAGGAAATTACGGATGATGGATGGGCTATCGTTGATTTGGGAGCTGGAACCGAGAAGCGGTCGCTCAGAAAGGATTTTAAGGAAACCTTGAAGAGGCAGGGGTGAAGAACGAGAAATATGAGAAGCTATTCTTGACAAGCGGGAATTTTGGGCTTAGAATTCGACGTTGACTTGAGGAACTAAAATAATACTCAAAATTATTCCTAAATGCAATATTATCTGTAGTGTATATATATCTCAAATTTATCGTTCTTTCCTAGCTGTTGTGTACAAAATATTCTGAGCGACAAAAGCTCTCAAACAATTCGAGAAAAGAGAAGAAGGTTTGACATATCTGTTCCATTCCACTGCCTTTACCCGCTGCCGTATTCGCAGCGTGGAATTGTACACCTGGAAAGATCCTCCATTCCCTATCTCTACGCCACAAAACAGCCCCTAAAACAAAAGCAATGGGCGGTATCTAAACCTCGAAGTATACAGAGCACATCCCAAATTGTTACTCGCGACCTGAAGGTCCTATATTCGACTAAATATTTGGTAACTCACGACCCGTACCATATCCTCGTCTCCAGACCAAGGGAACGAGCGAAGAAACTCCGAACACAGACCTCCAAATTCGAATGGACTCCACAAAACGGCCATTATCAGAAGAACGATATCAGAAGAACCGGCCCAATTCCCCAAAGATGATGATGCCCTCTTCAAAAAAGGCTTATGACTTTTCTACGGCGCCGAACTTGAAGAAATCGATGGCTCCCCCTGATAAAAGAAGACGCTTCTGCTTTCGAAAAAGAAGCACGAAACAGCCAGTAAATGATGCAAACGAGCAAAACTTCAAAGCCAGTCAAAATGATAAAGAAGTGACGCATATGGATGCACGCAATAAGCATAAGAATTTGCGACTCCGTGATGATGCCAAGAGGTTCTTCCAGAAATTGTGGTATACCAAGGAAGAAATGAAACAGAAGGAGAGGGTTTTGGATGAGGCTCCGGATTGGGATTTCCTCAAGGGTAAGAACGAAAAGAATTGAGGGTTGCCCCACCAAATCCAGCACCATTCGTTTGCCCCCAGCCTTTTACAAGTTTTTCTAAACTCCCCATCTGGGCAAAAGAACTGCAATTTCCATTTATTGATCGAGATGCGATGCGAAGCTATGTGCATCAGAAGCAAGACAAATAGCAAGTGACCCGAGCGTCGTTTTTGGGAACCAAAAGGTGAATCGTGAGTTAGCAAAACAACAATTTCAATTCTAATTTAACGCAAACTCCTTGTTTTCCTATCCAGGTAGTTCGTAGTTCTCAAAGTGAAGCACCAACGGGCACCAAATAACCCAACAAAGAAATCGCAGAACGGCTTCTAGCCAGTACCAAAACAACATATACTTCACTTCATAAAAGACATCTCACAAGTAAGGAAATGAAAATTATTATTTTTATAAAAGACAGTTCCCCTTCCATTTCATCTCTTCCATAGTACCTCTGAACCACATAAACTTTCACAGCCACCAGACAAAAGAACATGAGTCCTCGCACACCAAAATTCACAGAACACCTGGATATTGACACCCTCCCCAGCGAAAGCCGAACATTGGAAGATGTATTACTCGAGCCGGATCCCCATGTAGCCTGCAGAACTAGGATTCCATCCACTCCATCCTTATCGATCTCACACAGCTCATCCAACTCAAACTCACGCGCCTCATGCGACTCAAACACCACATCTCCATCCCACTCCCAAAACTCTTTCGAGACTTCAACTTCCAGCGAAGAGTGTAACGAAGAAGCGACAATTGTCAGTCCGCGCTGCGATAGTGGAAACAAAACTCTTTGTGAAAAAATCAAGCATAGAATCTTGAACTTTAAGAAGACACGAGGATGTAAGAGGAAAGGAAAGAGCGAAGATATGGTAGAGAGCCAGGGAGCTGGGGAGGATTGCCCTGAAATCGAGATTGAGAGATAAGACATATGAGAGTATAGTATCCCTCAGTCCTCACTCAAACTTTGAGTTGAGGGAAGGATCATTTCAAACCTCCCTGAAATCGAACCCAATACACCCCCCAAACATCATAAACATGCATCTCCGTCTCGCCCTCGTGAAACTTTCAAGTAAAACCAAACAACAAGACAAAGCACTCTCAAACAAAACACCACCACTTTCAAAATCAAAACTCCAAAAAGAAGCCCCCAGAAGAAATATCAAAATTACAAAAGCCCAACCTTCCCCAATCCCTTCCTTTCTGTCCCACCCCATTCCCCCCTTCTCCCAAAGCTTCCACAACCGACTCGAAACCAAAAAGACTCAAAACAGCAAACAAAGATAAAAGAAAATGGCAATATACACCCAAAAACCCAAAGAAAAATATCGCTACGCACCCTTACGACAAATATCCCGCATTGAAGCCAGCATACTTCGGTTCATCGCCCGCAGGACCCAAAAAGCTTCACCTACTTCCTCCGTGTCCTCGTCCTCATCCTCATCAAGCTTTCTTATACCAGACAAACCACAACGCCCAAGCTTCAAGAAGGCACTTTGGGACCGTATCAAGAAGGCTACTACTCGATTGAGGAATAAGATGAGAAGGGAAAGGGGGAGGCAAAGAGGAAGAAAAGCGAAGATTCTGGGCCCTATATTTATGATGTCGAAGTCGAAGATATCTGCTGTCCATACCTGCCGAGGCTTGATTATGATGACTGTGCAGATGACTAGAGATGGAGAGCTTGGAGACGAGAATGCTGAGGAGATGAATCTAAAGAAAGGGTGAGAATCCCGAGCGTTCCTCCTCGTACGCTCCATTTCTTCAGGTATTCTGGAACAACCAAGTCCATTCTCCAAGAACGTTTGGCAGAAATTAAAACCCACATTTCTTGATTATCGTACACGTTCACAGAGAACGAATATCATTGCTTCTCGCTCTGCCTCGAGCAGAATCCGAGGGGAGAAAGTCATGAAAACCAAACAGACGTTGAATAAAAGTCCAAACCATTATATTCATGAATTCCTATAAATTCCTCAAAATCTATCTGGTATGGCAATACACTTTTCCATCCCGTGTTACAAAACCCCTCGCATTCCGTTTATCGGCAGCGATTTTCTCCTCTGTCGTGATACATTGCTGCATGTACCTGCCTCTCGTGCAGACCGAGATTTCTTTTCGGGTTGTATGGACACAAAAGTGGTGCCACTTTCAAAGCCGGGTTTCGTCCGTCTTCTTGAAGCATCTCCTGGGTGGGTATCATAGCTCGTAAAAACACAGGCTCGCTCAACCTTCCAATTTCCGTAAAGTGTGATTCAATACCGCCTGTATTCCTGGATCCAGATCTTCCACTGCGAGTATTGATTTAATCCAGACACTTGATTTCTTTGCAAGTTCCTTCTTATCCTTCACCGAGTTCGTTGATTCCTTCAGTCTGTCCAAAGCAATACCAAGAGCAGCCGGGAATTCCGGAGATGTATGTTCAAGGCCCACAAATGCTTGTCGGACATAGCAATTGCAAGTGAAAGGATTTGCTGGGTAAAGCTCCACCATGGTGTCAAGGACGTGTTGTAATATCGTGGGCAAACATTTAACTTGTGTAAATGTTGCAAACATATCGAAGAAATCTTCGACAGCTGCGGGGCAGAAAAATGTTTGTTTTCGGGCAGCGTCGAATATTGCCATGGGAATTGCGCCGTTCAATGCTGGTGTTGTCATAGGGTCCTTTGCGGCTTCCGAGTCCACCTTAACACCCTCAATCATGCTTGGTCGTATGGCATTCGTTTTAAAATCTGGGATGGCAATTACATCTGCCGATATATCAAAGCCAGGCGCTTCCTCTTCCTGATCATCTGTATCCATCGCATCTGACGCATCGAGTCCAAGAATTTTCCGTCGCATCGCAATTTTCGCGAGAAATATCATCTCCAACTTGGCATATTCGATCCACAAATCCTTACTCTGGGTACAAAATCGTGTTCCCCTCTGCATATAACTCCGCGCTCCATTCATATCAGCCTCTGATTGTAAAGATATTCGTGCCGCGTAGAGCCATAATTCGGACTTGGTAGGGTGTAATCGGATGGCAGCAGTGAGGATCATTTTAAATTTCTTCGTAGCCTTTGCTTCGCGGGCGCATTCGAGATAGGACATCCATAATGCGACATCGCCGGGGTGTTTCTTCGTTCCGCGATCGAATATCTGGAAGATTCGTGCTTGGCCAGAATGGGTTGCGTTTCCCTTAATCCGTAATCGCTTGCATCGCTTTTGGCGCAAATTTTCGAGGCTGATCTCCCATGCTGCGTATCTTGCGAAGTCTAGAGGGGTTGAGCCACGACCTAGGACGCGATGTTCGAAGTCGGATCGTTTCTTCACGAGAGTTCGGATTTCTTCCTAGGCAAGATCAGTAGATGTCCCTTTTAGCCATGGCAGAGCAGCGCATACCTCTGAGAAGATCTTCTTCTCCTTGAACTCCTGCAATTGAGGAACTGCCTGGATATTGGAGTCAGTTTTGATTCTATGAGAAAAATCTGAATTTTGAGGTAGGAAAGAATGGAAAGATGGAAGAGAAAGGGGGAAAAACCTGCTCAAGATAGAATCTCGCTTTGTCCGAGGGGCCACTCATCGTGAACGATGTTTGGTGGTTGAGTTGAAGAAGTTTGGCAGGTTTGAGGAGGGGATTCCCAATTCTTTTCCCAAGCTTCTTTTCTGCCTCTTCGCCCACCGCCTTAGCCAGCCTTTTAGAGCTTAGCGCATGACGAGGGGCTCTTTCGCGGTGGAAAACCTTACAGTACTTGTACTATTAATTGTTCCAAAACAACTTGGTTAATAGTACGAAATTGTTCCAAATTTGTAGGAGAATCTATTTGGACTGTCCTAAAAAGCTGGAACAACGAGGGTTGGATAGGCAAGTACGAACCTGGTGTATTCACTACCGCTTTCAATGACAGCGCGAGGCTCCTAAAAAGACCAATTTTGCCACGGAACTCAACCTAAGGCTTTTAGGACAATTGGAGTGTTTTTTTTTTTTAAAAAAAAGTTTCCAAATTATTTTATCATCATTTACGAGTACTGGACTGCTGCTTCAATAGCGGGGTGAGAATTTACGAGGCACCCGAGGCGATCTTGTATCCCTGTCTGTTTTGGCTGGAGCTCTGTGAGTCCCGCCCGCCGACCGAGTTGATAAAGTAAGGAAGTGCCTCCGAAATCCTCACGTCCAACTCTACATC
>LLCD01000943.1:0-13645 GCA_001414355.1 Hymenoscyphus salicellus
AGCATATATAGATATAGGAGTAGAAGAAGGTATCTTAGAAAGTAATAAATGATATAATTAGTAACCTAAGAAAGACTGTCTAGAAAGTAGTAGACCATAAAGGGGATAATAATTTCCAGGGATAGAGCTTTAATTTCTACTACTTTTCATATAAAAACACCTAGAATTACAATATATATGAGTAATAGTAGTGAAAAAGAGGGGTGGGGTGGAAGCGAAAAACGAGCTGAAAATTGGCTGAGGGCGTTCATTAAATAACAGCCCAAGTAGTCTACTCATTTCTCACACTGGTTGGAATGAAATCAAGAGACATTAGTCACGGCTGAGAATCAGAGATTGATTCATGATGTATGTCTTATTACCTGTCATCCCATTCTCTTTTTAGATGTCGCCTAACATAGCTTTCACGAGCCCTGTCAAGAAGAATCAAATTCTCCCTCAGATCATGATAACTCATCCTCTTTCACAAGCACTATTTGAGAATGGTAGAAAACCCGCACACTAATCAACTTGATGACAGCGTAGAACCAAACTTGAGATGTTAGATGAATCTTTTGGTTGACTTGAAGAACATCAGCTTTCGTGCCTCCCTCCAATCAAGAGACCTCCGCACTTTTTAGCCACAGATTAAGCTTTGGCACCTTGCAGTATAGTCGAACGAACTTACGAAGTTCATCTGTTGAATTTTGCGTCGAAGCTTGCAAGTGTTGATTTCATCTGACTCGTGTGAGCGTCGACGCTCTCTTTTGCAGAGGTGTATCGGTATACCGGGATTTCGTGGACGAGATCGACAAGGTAAGTCTTAGTTGGTTTGACGGTGTAGTTGTGCTGATACGAATTCGAGGAATTCGGCTTGTGGCGGGGTTGGTTGTCTTTGGAAATGGAAATGTAAAAAAGCCATTGAGTCGTTAGCAGATGGTTTTGTTTCTAAATAATACTTTCGAGAAATTAAAGGTGCATGAAGGAGTAATTTGCATTATATTTATACCTATGAGCTGAGCCGTTGTTGTTTTCGAAGGAAGATGAAGACATATTAAGGGATGGCTCAGCCCTGAAATGTGAGTCGTGTTTGGGATAAGGAAGAAACAAATAAAGTGTGTATCTTAAAAGTAATAATATGTTGTGATGGGGATAAAAGGAGTGAAGGCTCTGGGGGAGGTATCTGGTATTCTAAAGGGAACAAAACCTCTTTTTGAATTATTGAGTCAGAGAGAGGTGGAAGACCAGATCCCAGCCTCACAGTACGACTATGCAAGAAATATTGTTGTGCCAACCCTGGAAGCGAATAGAATTGGTTTCCTCGGTCTTAATTTCTTCCAAAGTCATTTGACGAGGTAAATTCAGTCTAGGTATACCGGTTTTTCTTGGTTGCATTTACGCGGAGATATTTATGTAAACTACTTGCCACTTTGAGCTCGGTGTGCGAGCCACACTCCTGAAAGTATCAGCAATATAGCATAGCTTCTACGAGTATGCAAATAGAAGCGATGTTCAGTCCCCCTTCCTCGGAAAAATCCCCTGCAAGATTTTGGTGGTGTGACAGTCATCATGCAGCCGGATTTTGGACCGAGAACTCCATGCTAACCGCATGTAAGCATCGGGCGTGAGATTCGTGTAACCAGTGAAAAAAGAGGCTCTGATCATGAATTTCCAGGCAAGGTAGGAGTCCAGGTTCATATAATTTGCAGCTCTTTTATATCCCTCTCCCCTCTCCCACATCAAATCCTTTGCGTCTTTGGACTTTACAAACAGTGCAACTACTAAGCAACTTGAGCCAAAAAGGTAATCATGGCACCTAAAATTGATTGGAACGAACACAAGCGGAAGAAGATCCGGAGACTTTACTTGGAGGAGGACAAGAGTCTGGGTGAGGTAATGAGGATCATGAGGGAAGAACACAATTTTCGACCCACGTAGGTCAACCCAAATTTCCGAGAATCAATACAACGAGAATAACTAACACACTCTCTGACAGCAAAGCTCAATACGAAACATTCCTCAGAAATTCCTGCATCCGTAAGAACTTGACTGAGGACGAATGGAGAAGTGTAGGGAGGCATCTCCAGGCCAGAGAACAATTAGGCAGGGAGAGTCGAGTATTCCTCAATAATCGTTTGATCCCGAGAATGAGAGTTAGGAGGCACATTCAGCGATATGGGGATGCATCGCTTTCTGGTACTCAAGGTAATTTGAAGATTTGTGGTTGGAAAGAATTTGTTCCTAATCGCATCTTCAGATCAACATGCGCCTGTCCCAACAATGGTGTCAATTCGCAGCCCGTCGCCGATGTCCATCCAAGATCTCGAGATTTCGCAGGATATTCCACCTTACATTCAACGCCCCTTGCCGGTACATACGCCAGGTTTTGATATGATCCAGGCGTCTGTTCGTAGCCAGTCCCCCATATTTCTCTCGGGGCTCGAGGAATTCCAGACCACTCCACACAATATTCGGGGTATATCACCAGGTCATATTATGCGTCTCGATTTACTTAGGGGAGTTCCATTTTTACACTTCGAGGAAGAGGTGTTTGATCCTTTGAGACTTGTCATTCTTCCAGCAAGCCAGCTTGGAGAGTTTATGGGAACTTCATGTAAGAAATCCTCATAAAACTTGGTATAATACGCTCGACCAAGAACATAACTAACGGTCATCTAGTGTTGAATCGAGATTCTCGTTCTCCATTAGGAGGGGACGATGAAGGTCTACTGTGTGAAGATAGTCTTAACCTGCGGCTGGAAAATACTTCACTACAACAAGATTCATCCATGCTTATGGAAGTTCTTGTTCAAGACCACAGTATAACTATGCGCAATAACAATCAAACTGCTGGAATCCTTCAGAACCTCATCCCTCGAGTGCAAACGGAGCTTCTGGAAAGATATGAGGGAAGATTGCTAGACGAGCTTCAGCGGCAGACAACCTTTTCCCGCAGGGATATCCATTTGCATATTATAAAATTTGGCATCTATTTTCTCTCAAACAACATGTTCACCAAAGCGGAGACAGAAGATTTTCTGGACTGGGTTATCAGTAACGGACCAAGGACGATATCGGTCTTGAGAGAGTTGTTTCATCAGAAATCGCCAACGATTGAAGCAGCCGTGCACAATATCTTTCGGTCTGTTGTTTCTGTTGTAAGCATCCCGAGAGCGAGAGTGCTACTCGCTTCTGATGTCAATCTACGTGTGGAAATCGCTTCCTCGGAATTCGAACTTCATAACGAACCCGGAAGTGAATATACCGATTTGGTCAGAGTTCTCATAAAGGCCGCGGATGAGTACGAGTTGCATTCTTATGCATACTCCAATAGATACCGGGAAATCCCCGAAAGCCGTGACTTCTTCCAGAAAGCTTATACTCAACTAGAGGACGTTGAAAGTGCAGTCTTATCAGGTACTACTGAAAGTGTTAAATTATTTTTGAGTCGGCAACAGTCCATCAGTGACTCTTTTGGTGAAGGTTATGATCAGGACTATTGTAAAATTTTGGACGATGGCCTCCGTTTTGCTAGAACACCAGAGATGGCGCAATTATTCCTGGATGCCGGTGCGATTGTGAAAACCCACCACCTAGTCACAGCCATCGAATATGAGGGGGATCTCGAACTGATTCGGACATTGTGCGGAGCTGGAGTAGACGTCAACAAGATCTCAGAAGACGACAACAAGAAGGAGAGTCCTCTGATGAGAGCTGTAGAAAAAGGAAATCTTGAGGTTGTGGAGCTATTGTTATTCTTGGGAGCAAAAGTTGATAACAACGAAAACCAATCAACTGAGCTTCACATAGCCGCCTCTCAGGGGTTTCAGCTGATAGTTGAGGCTCTGTTAAAGGCTGGCGCAGATACAAACAGGAAAAAGAAATACGGGACGACACCGCTTCAAGTAGCAGCGAAGAATAACCATGGCGAGGTTGTACGTCTTCTATTAAGACACGGGGCTGCGCTGGAGCCTCCTCAACATTCTTCACATCCCGAACTGTTATCAGCTGTTGAGAATGGCAATCTTGCAATGGTACAGGATCTTTTGCTCGCAAAAGCGGATGTCAAAGCTACAGTTTCTTGCAACTATGGCTCCAGTGTGCTTGAAGTAGCACTGGCGAAGAAAGGTGACAGCGAAGACAATGAATACGTGGAAATTTCTCGCGTTCTTCAACAATACGGGGCCGATATCAACCTTGCTGAAAACAACAGCAATCGGAAATATGAGCTGTATCATGCCATAGAGAGAGGAGACATGAGAACAATACATTTTTTGCTTAACATCGGTGTGGATGTTAACGAAGGGACATATCCCATCCCAACTATGCTCTGCGCCGCCATCCGAAGCGGAAATCTCGACATAGTAAACCTACTTTTGGAGAAAGGTGCAGATGTGAATGCGCAACGAGCTAAAGATGACTACACGGCACTCCAGTACTCGATTCCTTTGAGGTGTACCGAAGTTGTCCGACTACTCTTGGATGCAGGTGCCAATCCAAATGCACCATGCGGCGCGACTTATCTTGGTTGGGAAATGTTCGAATCCCAGTTCTTGCAGACCATCTCTGGCTGTTCTGTACCTTTGGATATTGCCATCAAAACAGGAGAGTTCGCTATAATTGAGCTTTTACTTGAAGCTGGCGCAGAAGTAAACCTTCCAGAGGAATCCTGGTCACCTCTACATAGAGCCGCTACTCTAGAGAATAAGCCCGCGGCTTACGAGATTACCAAACTTCTACTAAGAAAAGGAGCATTTTTAAATGTTCCCCCAGCAAATAATAAGGGAAGGACAATCTTACAAACCGCAATCGAATATTCTGAAACAGTCGAAGATATTGTGGTTGCTGAACTTTTGATCGAAGCTGGAGAAAATATCAATGCGCGAGCAGCTCTTGAGAGTGGAAGGACAGCTCTACAGATAGCCGTGGAAAATGGGAATTTGGAAATCGCACAGTTTCTTCTATCAAAAGGCGCAGATATTAATGCGCCAGCAGGACAAAGATTTGGAAGGACTGCTCTGCAAATCGCCGTGAAGGAATCGATAGAGACACACAGTCTTGTGATGGTGAACTATCTTCTCGAAAATAATGCAAACGTTAATGGTAAACCAGGTTGGACGTCTGGTAGGAGTGCCCTTCAAATTGCAACTTCGGCCAAAAATCTTTTCCCGGCTCTCATTGATCGTCTTCTGGCAGCGGGTGCAGATATCAACCTCCCAGCCTGTCCTGCCGCGGGCCTAACGGCACTCCAAGGAGCTGCAATTCAAGGCCATGCGAAACTTGTTGTACGACTCCTCGAACTAAACGCCAATGCCGACGCTCCTGGCGCCAAACGGGAGGGACGAACGGCTCTGGAGGGTGCTGCAGAACATGGACGTCTTGATATCGTTCAAATTCTTCTCAACGCGGGTGTCGACTCTCACCTTCCGCCAAAAAGAAGGTATCGAAGTGCCATCCAATTCGCCGAATCAAGGGACCACTTCGTGATTGCCAAGTTGCTTAGAGAAAGACAAACACGAGATTTTCAAGTTGCTGAAGGAATATTACAGGTGCAATGATTATGAGGTTGGAATTGGGTTCTCTCTCGTTGGCACAGGGCTTGAATTGTTGACAGTACTGGGAACGGAAAAGTATGCTCGAATGTTTAGATTCCAGTTTTCAAGTGACAAATTAAAATGCCTTCTCAACTTATCGCTCAAAATTGAGTTTTCAAAAAGGTTCGTCTGTCCTATTTTCTGCCTTAACCTCACCATGTTTCCCTTGGAGTACAGCAAAATAAAGACCACGATTTCGGCAACAGCGGCTTTCGACTCGAGAAAATGACGGGGAAAGAAAAGAGGTTACTTGAGTGCGGTAGCAGAGAATATCCGGTAAAAAGGATCAGCAACTATGGAAACGATCAAGCAAGTTCCGCTTGTAAAAATACCAGACCCCTATGTAGCTACCGGACTCCTCGGCGGGGTAGAAAGATGCAGGTGTCAACCGTTTCGTAAGGCATTTTCTTTTAGCTAATTGAGCTTTGGCATCGACAATCTATGCCGAAGGATCGACCTACTCGTACAGTACAAGTAGACTCGCAGCATAAGAATATATTCCTTTCGCACTCGCTGGAAGATAAAATTATCGACGATTTTATGTCTTCAATCATTCTCGGTCTAGTCAAATCAATGTAATTAATAACAGGCTCTATATCATGGTCATGAATAGTGTAAAGGAGGAGCTTCAAGTTATACTTGAAGGAGCGAAAACTTAGGTATATTAAGGGAATATAATCCTGCAAATATACTAGTCCACCAGGTTCAACCTAGATATATAGAGTACAAGTTTATTAGTACTACACATATACATAGTTTCATAGATGGAGAAGTAGAAAATTAGTGGACAACAGGGAGTTTATTACTCAGAAATTGACAATCATTGGAAAATTTTCAATCATATCAATAGCTCGAAGAGTGCTGAAATATGAGGATAATGAGAGGACACGATGGAGCAGGGCTGTACATACGAGTAGACATAGCAGCTCTCAGACAAATAAATAGTACTAGGAATAGACAGCAGTTAGACAGTCGAACAAATCGACCTCTAAGCTAGCTTACAAGAATACTTCCCATCTTCTCTCATGCCCCAGAGGTAATTTTGAAATTTTGGCCACTACCATTCCTTGAAAGCCTCAGTAGCTTCTTATTCACATGATACCAAAAAGAGGACAACCAGAGCAGTTAATAGTAGGAATGAACCTGTGACTTGAAGAAGAAAGAAGTAACATATTAAAATCCAAGGGAGAATCCAACAAAATCTTTAAACTTAACCGCAACGAGAATAACTGTAACAAACATGAGAACAAAATAGGTTGTGACTATTCTCAAGATTTCCTCCTCGAAAACTCAGAGGACTTTTCTTTTCTGTCTGACTCCACTACACTCGGTCGCAAGGCAAGAGAGGCTCGTGGTGGACAAAAAAAGCAGCAATAAATACCAGGCTTACCTATCGAGCTCGTTATTCTAACCTTTTAGGCAACCTCGATATCATTATTCTAAACATCTAGGACAATGTCTTAAATTGTCCTATTTACCTAGGTAACCAGGCGGAAGAGAGCTGGGATAACGGCGAGATGTGCAGGTACAAACGGATTACTGCCGCTTTTACTGTCCGTCGTCGAGAGAGGGGAAGATAAACCTGGCTACTCTTCTTTGAAAACATGACAACGATCAGCAACTATGAAAACTATAAGGGAACGCAGCCAGTGAATGATAAGGCTCACTCAGCGACCCCTATGCAGCTACCGGGCTCCTCGGCGGGGTAGCAGGATGCAGGTGTAGCCGTTCACCATGGGCATGCAACCGTTTTCGCTAGACAGTTAAGCTGATATCAGTTCGGCATCGACGATCTATGCCGAAACGACTGACCTTATAAGGAAGGCGGGAGAGGGTGCAACATTGAAAATTCCCTACACTCCGCGGAGGGAAATATTCATTTCGCACTCGCTTAAACATAAGAGTGACCGAGACTTGCGCTGAGACTAGCGATGCACAAGGATATATTTGTTCAAGGCTCGTAAAATCGACGAATGATTGGAAGATATGTATCGAAGGATGGCGAAAGTCTGACGACTTTATGTCTTCAAGCATTCTCGATGGTCAAATCAATGTTGGCATTGAAGCAAAATATCGGGGGTCCAACTGTATGGTGTAGGGCTGACCAATGAGAAATGGTGGTCTGACGAGGCGAGGAAAGTCAATGACGCTTGCTTTGATGTTTGCCGGGAAATGGAAACGGAGGCATTTCCGAAATCCGGATGGGTGGGATGATTTGTGGATTGCTTTGTGAATAATAATCTTTGGATGTTGAGAGGAAATTCAAATCGTCTATTTTCTCCTCTTTGGGATTTTAGTGAGTGGATAGTTCATGGTGTTTATGAGCAGCTCCATCCATATGGCTGGGACGAAGTAGACGTACCAAATTAGCAGACCTAGTCAGTCAGTTAGCTCTGGTGTCATCCAGTCAACCAGCAGCAACATGGTCTGAAGGGCACCGAAGAGGAAATGCCAAGAGAGCTAGATCTCAAGGGGGCAAAGCTTCGATCTCAAGGACGGATGAAGAAGGAGTGCATCGCGATTTTGCAGTCGTTCCTGCCTTCTCGATGTGTTTGAAGAAAGCGTTGAATTCGTGTACTCGTGTACTCGTGAACTCGTGTACTCGGGTACACCGTGGATGCCAAGAAGACCTTTGGAGTATTTACGAACAGCTGGACACTCGGGACACTCTGGACACTCTGGACACTCTGGGCGCTCTGGACACTCCTTCCTGACCTGATTATCAAATCGAAGCTTGATTTAACCCTGGAAAGACTTTTCTGGGGGTGGTGGGTTTTTCTGGTGTGAGATGTTGCATTTTCTCGCAAGAATGGGTATGGCCGAGTCATTGGGATGTTTCGTTTGCGGGTGAGAATTGTCAGGCAGAAGAAGGAAATCCGGGGTTCTTTTAGGGGACAATGGTTTGTGGTTAAAGTGGTAACTTGCCGCGATTTCTTGGTTGCCGCCCTTTTGTTGTAGTAATGAGCTGAAGCGCTTCAAGAGCCCGACATGATCGAGATGCTGTGGTCCACCCAAAACGGTAGTTCCAAAGCGGCGTTGGATCCAACGACCCTGGAGCAGAGCGGATAGGGGGGAGTGGGACTCAGGTAGTGGCGTAGCGTATTGTACAAGCGCGGCGCTTTTCATGACCGCTTCATCCATAATGATAACAATATACATACAATCCTCTCGCCGCCTCTCCCCTCTCCTGCCTATATTGAATCCCTCTTCTGTCTCCTCTTTTATGCCCATACGATACCATTTCCTTCCCTGCATTTTCCTTCTCTCGACTAGTCAAGCACTCGCATTTCCACCCTCGGTCTTCTTTCTCCCCGACGATCATCCAAGACGAGACAAGACACGATTATCTGCGACACCAAATCTATTACCACTACCACCTCCTCATACGACTCTTCCGAGGAACACATCTGGCAGATAGCAAAAGTTCTCATACATAAAAACCACTGCTAACGCTGGCGACTTTAACTCTTCCCGGCGCTGAGCCGATACCCAAAATCAAATCGAAATCCCCCAGCCCCGCGCTGGTTCAAACGCTGTCGATGTCCTCACTTCCTTTAAACAACACCTCGGTCCCTCTCCGATCCCCCATATCAAAATTATCCACCTCCTCTCCCACCGAACCCTCCTTCTCAAACGGTCCCCTCGACGCTTCCAGAGATGCCAGACAGATAGTCCGGCTGGCGCAGTGCCCACAATGTTCATATCCTCTCCGAGAACCAGTTACCCTCCCATGCGGGAATTCCCTATGCAAAAAATGCATACCAGAATCACATCTCCGGCCAAACATCTCATATCCCGCGACTGCGAGCCGCCTCCAGGGTTTCAAGTGCCCGTTTACAAGTTGTAGGCAAGAGCATGCCGTGGGGGATTGCAGCGTGGATGTGGCACTCAATAAGATACTGGGGATTGTGAAGGCGGAGATTGATGGGTACAGGAATACAGCCGAGGCTTCGGAAGTGTTACTGCAACTCCAGGAAAAGGATCGATGGGCCATTGCGGGCGTGGCTTCTTTGCGGGATGAAGAAGCCCGGACACGAGTGCTGAATGGGGGACGATTGTGTTCTGCATATGCTATGGCGGAAATGGGGGAGTTGGCACACGATTCCGAGGTCATATTTACGCCGGTGTCATCTGCTGCTGGGGATACAGAGGTGCTTGACATTTCATTATTAGAACATTTTAAGGAGGCGACGAGGGCAGAATTGGACTGTCAAGTCTGTTACAGTCTCTTCTTAGATCCTTTGACGACGGCATGTGGCCATACATTTTGCCGGAAATGTATACACCGGATTCTCGATCACTCAAATCTCTGTCCAATATGTCGACGGGCGTTGGCCATTCCCCCAGCAATCAGCGCAACACAAGCACCCTCAAACTCCCTCCTTATAAAACTCCTCACTGGCCTTTGCCCCGAAGCCCTAGCAGTACGAGCAGAGGCCGCAAAAATCGAAGATTCAAATGGAGTGGGCGAACTAGATACCCCGCTATTCGTCTGCACCCTCTCCTTCCCAACCATGCCAACCTTCCTCCACATCTTCGAACCCCGCTACCGTCTCATGATCCGCCGCGCCATAGAAAGCGGGAATAGAAAATTCGGAATGATATTGCACAATGGAAATCGCGAAGTGCAGGGCGAACTAGGGGCCGTAGGTTTTTACCAATACGGTGTACTGCTTCACATCGTCAACATGCACCTCATGGCCGACGGGCGAAGCCTCATCGAAACCGTCGGAGTATCCCGATTCCGAGTCTTAAAGCATGGTGTCTTGGATGGCTACATGGTGGGAAAAGTCGAAAGGGTGGATGATATCAGTATCGCTGAAGAGGAAGCCCTTGAAGTAAGGGAAACCTCACTCGCCTCTCCAGATCGCAATTTCTCCGCTCAAGATCACTTTGGTGCACCACCTCAACATCTTTCCACATCGTCCACAACAACTGGCCAGCAACCACCTCCAGTCTTACAACTCGACACCATGTCCACTCAAAACCTCATGGAAGTCTGCTCGGCATTTGTCAAGAGAATGCGAGAACAAAGTGCGCCTTGGCTTCATACCCGGGTGTATGCTGCGTATGGCGAATGTCCTGATGACCCAGCTCTTTTCCCGTGGTGGTTTGCTAGTGTGCTGCCTACTAGTGAGACGGAGAAGTATCGGTTGCTTGCTATGACTAGTGTGAGGGAGCGGCTGAAGATGTGTGCCGGGTGGATTGCGCAGTTGGAGGCGCAGAGATGGTATGCTGATTTCTTATGTTCTGTATACTAGACCATTTACCTTTTCCCATTTTCTTGCCAGAAGGCAAATGTAAGGAGGATTCATCATGAAAACACATTCGTCCTTGGATTTTTCATACACGTTTGACGAGAATCTCGACTGATCATATTTGTGCAAACTAGTACACAAAATTCTAGTTGTACGGTCCTCTGACTTGCGGTGAGTTTAGTGGGGGTGGGGGCTAGTATTGCAGCTATGTATGTTTGGCATGAGCGGGATGTGGGGGAGATGTTGTTGGCTTTTCTGAGGGTGCTTCAGGGGTTGATTGAGCAGGGGATGATTTGAGAATCTAGGTGCGAACTTTCGAAGTTGCGGGAGGTGGAAGGCTGGAAGAGAGGATATGAATACGAAATCTAGAGGGAGCAATAGAACGAGGGGAGCAAGGAATAAGGAAGAGGAAGTGAAAATGGAGGTGAGCATGAAAAGAGTGGACATGGATGCGAGAATGAAAAGGGTGAAAAGGAGGTGGGAGTGGGACAGGACAGGACAGAGTGAGAGTTTTGCATGAGCGGTGCTTTCTTTTCCTCGCTTGAAATTTGCTGGAAGACCTTGGTTTGATTTCGTGGCATGGCTTGCTCTTTGCATTTTGGATTTTCGAGTGTGCCCTGATTTTTGATGGGAACTTGGGTCTATGGCGTTATGATGGAATTTGTTGGAATGAGATTTGTACAGGGGAGCGAGCGAGCTGTGGTATATAAGAATGAGATTTGATTGAGATATATCCTTTTCAAGACCTCTAGGTCTCTTTGTGGGCTGATGTGAGGGGAAGGTCAGGTGAGTGTGTGTGAGATGGGGATTGGGGAGGAAGTCGGTGGAAAGGGGTCGAGAGCGTGAGTGAGGAGGTGAGTTCCCTTCTGTTTTAGGGGTGCAGAGACTCATTTCCTTTTTCCTGCTTCTTGCAATGTCACTTTCCCCCAAGTAGGGGGTTATTGGGATCGGACTTCGTTCGTGGGGGTGCTACATTGAAGCCGACTGGCTCTTTTTCCTGATTGGGTCCTTGAAATGAGCTGATCTCTTTTCATCGATGATGGAGGATGCGACGAGCTCTTCTGGGTGTGGTGTTGAGAATTTCTTGAGGGTCGCTTTTGTCTCTCTCTCTCTTTCTCTCTCTCTCTCTTTCTCGACTCGGACTTGGGAGTCCACTCAACTTTCTTCTGCTGGAGCTTTCCGTTATCTTTCTTGTTTGGGGATGGTTGGGAGGAAAGGGGTGTGCGTTTTGTGGATGTGAAAGTCGAAGAGGTTTTGTGGATTTCCTATTTTCTTGGTTTTTGGTTACAGGTACTGAATGGATCGTTGGTGTTGGTGGTAGTTTTATCACACTCAACTTGGTTTCGTCACGGAAGACCTGCTTGCTAGTTAGAGGTCTTTTGCGTTGTTTGGATTCTGGGTGGGGATGATTTTTTTTGGTTTTGTTTGGTTGTTGAGGGGGACGTATCATGGGGGGTAGATTTTGGGGTTTCAATGTTTAGGTGGTCTTAGATGGGAAAAGATAACATTGTACAGCGTATCGCTGTTACTCTGTTTCATTACCGAATAAGAGTTATGTGGTCGTGTGTGTTAAGGGACTGAATACCAGTAACATAGAACAAAGAGGATCAGAGTATCAACTCTGTCTTTTTAGTGTTAGTGTGGCTTCGTATTTATAAATGTTGCTATAGAAACTGTGTTTTTTCAAAGACGTTGTACTGATTTTTCCCCTCTTCTCTTTCTGGGTAAAGATTCCACATTAAACTCGGGATGTGAAAACAACCGCCACTCAAAGTGGGTGTAGATATATGCATTTGGGGGCTTTTGAGATGGCGTCAATCTTATTGTTACGTGCACATACTCAAAACGTGTTTCACTTAATGTGTACCCTGAGTTTGAATAGGACATCTGCAGAATGCCCTGAAGGCGTCCGATTCGCTGACTCCCTGTAAGATGGCATCGGTCCCCTGAAGCCAGAGGGGTAAGCGAGCCCATAGGGATGTCTCAGAGCCCTGAACACAGCGAGGTTCGCTGAAATACAGTGCTCTCCTTGGATCGCGGCCCCAGGGCACCGCTAGAGGGTGTGCCTGGTTTCCCGCTTAACTCTTTTCTTGATTACTACCTAGTCCTTCGTCTTGATTTTCGGGGCCTTCGGTTCACGGTCTGCATTCTTCGCTTGTTGCCAGAATTATCGGTTTCAAGTCGACTCCAGCAATTTGCATCCCACTGGGAGGTAACGTAGTTTTCGTCAATATTCCTAGCGGAAATGAGAATTTTAACTCTCGTTTTGGACAGCTGTCGGGCAGTTTGTTCAACCCACTTCGTAGCACGAATCTTAGAGTGTTCAGTTGCCAGACCGAGAATATCTGCGTCGATGACCACGAAGACTTGCTGGAGACCGTCCAGCGCACGAGAAAGTATCCCAAACCAGTCATCCTCACTTGTAGCCTCCCGTAGATTGACCATGTCAATTGGCGTTGGCCCTCGCAAAGCGTCCGGATTGATTTGGATTGCTTGGACAACGAGAATACGCAGTATTTCGATGCATGTTATTGTGCTTTTCCAATAGCCTGGATATCGTAATGCCCAAAGAATTGGAATATTACTCGTTTTGATCAGATTGATGAGGTCCACTAGGAAGTCTCTTCCGGTTTCTATCGAGGATGATTTGATAACAAGCATTGCCAACAAGGGATTTTGTCAGACGGCAGTCACGTGGTAGACAGAATAGGCCTAGCTTCTTACTCAACATGTATAAGTACTCGAGGACATCTTCCTCTTTACACTCTCTTAGACAGACAAAATACAATCACTCTTTAGATGACAATACATTTG
>LLCD01000944.1:0-13643 GCA_001414355.1 Hymenoscyphus salicellus
AAGGTCGCGATGAAAGCGCTCAAAGAAAGGTCTTGGCACCTCTCGGCGGGCTAAACCCCACAACATACAATTCAACGACAGGCGATCAAGAAATAAAGGCTACGCCGCTTTAAAATATGTTAGTAGAGTACGCCGGTACAGTGGCGAGAAGGGGAGGTAATTCGCGATTTTTGTGTGGGTGCTACGCCGAATCTTCAGAAATGTATCACTACTCAACGTACACTTGAAATGATTATTAGGGTCTTATCACATAGTGAGTATGATTATTCCATTGCATCCAGAAATTACGCTTGTCCGTCTGGCCACAGGTTGTTGAGCAATTGATTATTTAGGTTGCATCTTTGAGGTGTGGAATCGGCGCGACTGATTTTATCCCTTCCAAGTTTGAGACGCACTTGAAAACGAGCAAGCAAAGTGGATGCTTTTGAATATTTAAGCCAGAAACAGCACTGTAAATGAATTTCAGGTTGTGCACGTATTGCAATGAGGCTGATGCCCCCAGCTGAGCCTCAAAATTTACCCATTTATCCCCACTTTTCAGTGAAGTGAACTTGGAAGGATATCGGTAGTACGTTAACACAGAATCTTAAAACTGTTTAAATAAATCGAGTTTTTGCTGAGTTATATTATTTGTTATTATCTTACTTCACTTTGTTTAACAAATCGTTAATATATAAAATCTCCGAAACTAACAAGTAAGAGTCGTGAGCTTTGCTCTCAGTACACCCACTTTCTCAAATATTCTGCGCAAGGCTATAGGACAACTATATTCATTATTCGAGAACTAATTCTCCTAAATGTTTTCGTATAATGGGTTGAATTTTGCAAGAGGTTTAGGGTAATTATCCCTTCCAGATGCCCTTTGTACAGGTTTGAAAAGTGGGGCTATTTTGAGATTGTAAACTCTTCAACTAGTTCAAAACCTACTCAAAAAACTTGATGTCAAGCCTGTAAATAATTCTGAGATGGCTTTCAAATTAGTCTTCTTTAAGGAGGTCTTTCCTACGTTGTTATTATAATGCGAGGGACTGAAGTATCAAAATTGTCCCACTTTTCAAACCTGTACACAGGGCATCTGGAAGGGATAGCATATTAAATGGACTTAAGGTCGGAAACGACTAAATCGCAAATCGTAAATCGCAAAATTCACAAGCTAAAATGAGGTTAAAAAATACTTAGGAAGCTTTCCAGCTCCTACTTAGATCGACTTGAGTTTACTACATAATCCTTCTATCCTCACTCTCTTCTTCTCCCTTCGCTTTCTTCTTCGGTAGAGAAAGGGAATAGCGAGGGGTGAAATATTTTCGCTTATCAGTTTCTAGCCCTTACCTAAAGAGGGTAGGGTTACAACGTGACGGGACTCGAATCTTTTGCTAGCCTAGCGTCCTTCACTTCCTCCTCTTCTTTCTTCCTCTGAGAGGAAACGAGAGTAAGAATAGCAAGGGGTGAAGAACTTAAAATTGCAAGCTTGAAAGTTTCAGAGGAAGTTAATAAGGAGAAGAGAAAAGAGTAGAAGAGAGAGAGGGAGGGGAGGTGAAAGAGGGGGACTGTTCATCCTAGCGTGAAAATAAATATGATTTATCGAGACTCAATCCGGCATTGTTGTTAAATGAAAGCCTTTTGTCAGCAGCATGTCAGGTGGTCATATGGAGAAGTACTCCTATTTCCTAGGGATTATGAGGAAGGCGGCGACGAAAGGCATATTTCAACCCCTGTAGGAAGTCAGTATATATTATTCAGTGGAGAAGGACTATTCCCACACCAAATCTTTCTGCCACGAAATCTTCCAGGTTATGCTAGATTCCATAGCACGTGGGAGCCTAAATATACTCTTCTCAAGCCCCCAGGATATCTTGAATCCACTTCTTTATTACACATAAGGGTTAGATATGGTTCTTCGAAGAAAAGTCCGGGAAACATGGGATGAAGAGGAAGAGGAGGAAGATAACCTTGATGCGATTTTACGTCGGTTTAAAATCTCCACCTCTAACATACTCCGTGGGTTTGAAGAAGAGTTAATACTGAAACTCAAACTTCAAGAAAGCAAGGGCCCGACTCCTGTAAAACCAACACTGACGAGAAAGACAATCGAAGAAGATGGAGCTGAATCTGAACTACTTGCAAGCAAATCCCGCACTGTTTCTCCTTACCTATTTTTCACACTTCTCGAGATATACGATACTCGCAAGCTCTCCTTCCAGACTCCACCTTGTATGCTGTACAACGTCTTAAGCTCTCGTTCTTACGGCACATCCTTCACTTTCTCAAAGTCAAACACTTATTCTGGCTACAAGTCTGATTCCAAAGAAGGAGATATATCGTACTCTTGGGATTTCCGTGGTTGAGCAAGGACGCATGTGAAGGAAGAGGACTTGGAACTTGAAACTTTGTATTTTGTTTACTCGCTTATTTACTTGGGATGATATACTCATGAGGATCCGATCCGGAAGAGAAAAGCATGGACTTTGTTTACTTGCTTATTTACTTGGATACGAGAAAGTACTCGAGAAGAGGCTAACTCGGATGCCCCTGAAGGCAGGAGGTTTCATCACTTTTGAGGGGCAATTGTTACGAACCTTCTAGGTCGGACTGGGCATTCCAGGCACCTCTTTTAGACAGTCTTTTGAATTCACTCCCTATTGCATATCTTGTCCCCGACACTAGTAACCTTGTAATCGAGGGAGTTTTTATAGAACTACTTTATTTCCCGAGTGAATTTAGAACTCGTCATCTGGCATTCCATGGCAGTTCCAGAGCTATGCCATAGATATTTTCATGCCCCATACGAACGACGGGGCAGCCTTTAAATGAAGTAGATTGATGGCACGCCGAACCTTACCAATATCATAACCAAAACCAATACCTGAGCTGCCTTCCGCGAGATAATCGGTAGGAAACAGTCAGATATCAAGATTACGGCATAAATTGTTTATGAGGCAGGAGTAGAACGATAATTCAGGTGAAAAAGTAAAGCCTTGTTCACTCTCTTTTTGAGAGTACTCCTAGTGTTGCAATACACATGGTATCGCATATTATATACCTTTGGCTTTATAGAAGTACTCGCTTACTCTTAAATATATAAAACTTAATAGACCCATCTTGGAAGACTATCGAGCATTGCTCTGCGACTACCTCATATATCTATTGCTTGAGTAGATCTCGGGCAATTGCGAATATTTTTCTAGCGGAATAAGGAGAATTAAGCAATCAAGCTTTAGATTCTCCGAGACCTTCTGAATTAATACTTTCGATTCTCCTAGATAGTTTTGTACAACCAAGATCAAAGTAGGTGTTCGAAGAGTAATACCCACTTCTCTCACTATACACTCGTGAGGACGATCAAGCTATTATACGGTACTCAGATCTGAAGATGTATGACTGTGACTCGCGAGTATGACGAATGCTCGTGGTGGTTCAGTCTCATTCCCCACATGTATCGATGGCCAGTTATTGCGGCATAAATAGAAGGCAATCCAGAGACGGAAAAAGATGATTGTTTTGTTTCAAACAGTTTGTGTATAGACACATATCCAAAGTTTGGGGAATTCCGCGAAGGGGGTCTTCGAAATGTAGTCCAGAGAGGTTGTCCCGTAACAAAAAAGGTTACGATTGTGTAATATAACGTCGGTAAGTGGTCGATATAGGCTCTCCTATTGGCGGCCAGATCTATGAGAGAAATATCTCTCACGTCTTTTGCATCATGGCAATCCAACTCTTACTTGACCCCGCCTCTGAAGGAAATCTCGCGCAAATGGACACGCCTGCTAAAACCCAATAGAGTAAATGTAATTGCTATTTAGGATTTTGATGGAAATGGCGGGTCCAACGCCGTGTTCTGGTCTGCATATTGTACTAACTCATGGAAGTCTAGCAAACGACGCTAAATCCCTCCGACTTGCCCTTTGATCTGTTGTTGTCGTAGGCGGATGTTCTATTGTTACATTAGAACCATCCCCATTTTTCCGATCCTTTTTCTTCAGTACCGTATAGGAGAATCTCCACTTGAAAGCATGTTAATTGCCTGAAAATAAAAGGTTCATAGCATTATAGCATCTTCTGAAATAAGTTACATCGAAATGGCTCGAAGTTTCGTGCAGTATCACCTGCGACAGGCACCCCGATCGCCATCCTGTGTTTTGATTGAAAATACGTTTTGGGTTCGTTTACTTCCAAGGATGCTTCACATCATCTCTAGAGAAATAATGAGATGTTTTCAGGCTAGAAACAGCACTTTAAACGATTGTGAAAATGTTCACACTAAGTGCACGTACTGCGAAGAGATGATACAATTCAAAAGTCCTCATTTATAGCCAATTTTAAATACAAATTTTCTCCACTACATATAGGTATTAGAAGTATATTACTGTCGATTGAGGTAGAAAATTTTCCAGAGCGTCGAAGATTGTTATGAAAACATAATTTGTCGGAGGTCCAAAGTCATCATTCTCTTCGGCGAAGGTCAGGCTGGTCAGCTACTCCGGCAGCTGCACGTTTGGGAGTGCGATTTGTAATAAAACCAGCTTACTTACGTTGCGACGATATAAAGCCAACAAGAGGGAAGAGACAACTTCGGAGACGAGACTTCTTCGCTTCTCCTCCCTCAGGCGCATGAGGCACCAAGGCCTCAACAAATGAGAATTCGTCTTGAAAGTTTTGTTGCATATCGCAAATCGGTTCTTCAGGGTGCTTTTGTTTTGCTTTACTCAAAAAAGGGGGTTTCACAACTGGGTGATTCTTGATAGGTGTCCAAGTTTATTTCTTCGGACTTTTGAAGATGAGACAACCTAATGAGGATATTCGACAACAAAGCAACCAATGCAGAAAATTCTCGGTCTTCACAATTGATTGTGGTTTCAAAATACCTAGAACGCAAGGCGATCTGGTAACGCGCTGTGGTTGTAGCAACAGAAAGATACTCCCTTTTGTGATATTAAACGCTCAATCAGTTGAAGACCCATGACACCGCAGTATTTCTGGAAATCCTAGAGAGACGGAATTAACCTCGTTGCAATGGAAGGAAGAAGAGAGGTGCAGCTACAAGAAAAGAATGGGCCAGAGTCCCATGGTTAATATGAATTTTTAAGCATTTCGAGTAGCCGTTCTAACTTTTCTTCCATCCTTTTTAGGGAAGATATCTGCTTTGAGGGAGGTGCTGACGCTCCACGTAACTCTCAATTTCTTATCCACAACCAGTTCTTTTCAAGTCTCATCTAGCATCTAGCCCTCACAGAAACACCTGGTACTTTTGGAGACTCAACCATTTTTAAAAGTGGGTTGTCACGAAGGCATCAACCCTCTGGTTGTATGTGCACATTTTTGGAATCGTCTAAACTACAGTTTCTATCTCAAAAGTGAGTCTGAAGGTGGAGGATACGTGACGTGTAACAAAATTATCGAATGACTGGATATTAAAGAGCTCTTGCCAAAGTGCGATGTAAACAAAACTTTTGAGTACTTAGGGGTTGACTTTACCTAAATGCGATATATAATAGAATTGTTGAGTGCTTTGGGTAATAGAAGTAACCTTGCGATATTACGATGTGCAACAAAACCACTGAGCAATCCATATGCCAGAGAGAAGTTAACGAAGCTCCGAGGTGCAACAAAACCACATGAATGCTTTGATATCAAAGACAATTTCTTTGGAAATGTCCCTCGAGGTGAATGAGAAAAGAGAGAAGATGATACAGAGTTGCTACTCCTACGAAACGGAGAGTTCAAAACTACTCCATCCCTTCCTTCGTCGCGTAGACAATTGGCAGGTCACCCACCAATCAGCCTTTTGCTATCAAGTACCTAGCTGACCTACCAAGATAAGAAACCCACGAAAAAAGAACCAATCAATTACCACACCAAAAAAACCCATCCACAAGAAACGAAAATAACCTCAGATCTTCCATATGAACCCTCAGTCCAAATTAATTAAGAGGCCAGAACCAAACCAGACCTAACAAGAAAAGCCAATTACTCAATATCCCCGCATCGCCTCATTGCCTCATGTAAAAATATCCGAAAGAGTATATACCAACGCTCACCCCGCCATTTCCTTTCTCCAACTCCATCTTCCCACACCCAAACTTCCCAGCAGAACCCCACCAAAGAAGCCCAACCATCAAGCCCAAAACCCAACAAGGAAGCAATAAACGCCTACCTATCCTCTCTTTGGCGTAGAAATTGAATTTCATATATAGGCGGTACCAAGAACCAATCCCACAGCCTACACATAACCTATCCATAGCCTATCCATAGCCTCCCGCAACTGCCACCCAAAGACCACGCAACCAAATATATCACATCAAAATATCAAAGTGCTCCATTGAAGCAGCCCCAACAGTTCAAGTCAAACTAATGCAGTGGTAGAGAGCCCTGCTCAGCAGAACCAAGTCCAGACAGACACACCTCCATGACTTCTACACACAGAAGGAGACAAGAGAAAACGAAAGACAAACCAAGAGATGGAAGGGTAAAGATTTATTGCTTTCATCATAATCCATGACCAGGCCATTACACTTGCACACCACACACCTCAATCACAAAGTCACATCTTCACCTCACATCACCACCTCAAAACCCGAAGTCAAACCCCCAAAAAAACATTCATTGAATTATCTACTCAAGGAAAAGACGAACGAACCACAACACAGACGACACTATGCAAATCAAAAGAATCGCTCATAAAAATCAATTCTTTTTCGTGCACGGGAGAGAGAAAATAAACTGCCTATGTGCAATCAGCAGGGGTGGTCCAAAGCCTCTCATTAAGTTGGGTCAACACGACTATTTTGTCGGAGAGAGAAAAGAGGTTATGCCGTGGAGAGAAATTCCTGCGATGAATGATAAATCAGCAAATCTCTACGAGACATTCTTGCTTCTGCTGATACCGAGTGAATTCGAGTTTGAGGTGAAGGGGCGGGAAGTCGATTTCGAAAGAGGTATGCGCGACCTAAATTGACTGATGGGAAACCAGGGATCTCAGTTGGGTCGTGGTTATTAGAAAGCGAAAGTCATAGGGAACCGAGGACACAAATATGGTCCGACGGTTGCGTGGGTATAGTTTGGTAATCATCTGTTCCATGTGTTAGTGACTGGATTTACAAAACCAAAGGAATCAACGCACCATGAGTCCCTAGAGTATTACGTGTAGCCCTCAATTAGCATCTTAGATAGCTTTCGTGCGTGAGAACAAACTGCTGTAGACGGCATCCACAACAGGTGTAGCGGTAATCATCCGTCCGCCAAAGTATCTGCCGTTGAGACCCTTGATGGCGTTTTCTCCACCCTGAACCCGATCGAATTTCAAATAGATATCGCCTTGGGAGTTTGGATCTAAAGCAATGTGAACAACGTGGCCATATTTCTCTTCCGCTTCTGCGCGGACATCATCCTCGAGTTCCTTTTCCCAGGCATCACCTTCTTCTCTGCAAATGATATGTTAATAACTATATTTTGTTATAGTTTGGAAAGAAAACTTACTCTGCAGGGTCAAACATATTCTTGAGCAGAACACATCTGCTTGCCATGTTGACATTGACAGGCAATGGCTTGGTCTCGGTTTTTGGTTTCAAAATCTCGCGTCGTTCATCACGGCCCTTGGTGGCGGTAGCGGGTTCGTCAGTTCTGGCAAGCTTCCTCATCAATGCATCTCTGCTTCAGATATCCTATCGATATGATATCAGATCGCAAAACCCGTCATATCGTTTTCGTTCTTCAAACATTCCTGTCATGTCCCCTATCGCATCTTCGCATCTCTTCAACGGGACCGCGCGGGAAGCACGGAGAGTCTGTCAAAACCGATCCGTCCATCACCATCTGCTTCCTCACCGAAAACTCCCTCTTTACCCCGGATTCCATCTTGCTTGGTTCCCTTGGCACATCCTCCTTCTTGCCACCTTTCTCCCTCAATACTTGCGCACAGATGCAGACGACGGCAAGCAAGGCAAGGCACGTGTCTGGATATATTCCGATGGATCCGAATCTTCCAATGTATGGGTACCGTTTCGGATTCGCACCGCCGATCGTGGACCCAATTCTTGCGAGTCGATTGATCTTCAGATGATGTGGTCTGGATTGGGGCTGAGTAGTTTTGGTGAGCGAGTGGGGGGTTTTCGTGGAAGCTATGTCTCCGAACCCTCAACCGCGAATATGTCTATCCTTTTCAAGTGGAAACTCGTGTACCGATTTCTCGAGCACGATTCACACACTTGCCTGTATGACCCGAAGTTGGGAAGTCCCAAATTTTCTCGATTAGACCCAACAACCGCAAGATCCGTACAGCACAAAAGCCAAATGTTGATTCTTTTCTTGAGACCAGATGAAAGTTTAAACACAAATCACGATGAAACCACATTACATCACTGTGCTTCACGAACCCTTCTTCCACCTCCGGTACTTGCTCATCTCCAGGGTTTTGCTTGTTGAAGAGACTATATTTGGATCTACTATACCCTTCCTCTAAAACTAAATAGATGGTTTGATCTTGTTTTTTTTTCGATTGTTGTGAACTTGTTCAATTCTCTCCTCAAGTGGTTACTTTCATGAAATGACAAGAGCCAAGAAAAACTATCGTTCCAGCAAAAGACCAGGAATTTGCGATTATAAAATACCGCCTCTCTTTCTGTTCCCCTTCTTTTCGTGGTGTTTCTCTCTATCCATTCTTCGAATTTCTGCTCTGGAGAATCCATTGCATGATTCGTATCGCACCAGTGGAATTGAATACTCGCAGCTCGTACCTGCCTACCTTTCCTCCGTTGTTCCAACTTTCTAGAGCCATTCATGTAAATTATCCTAAATGATTGGGACAGTTTAAAATTGGTTTAACTTAGACAAGTGGAACAATCAAGTTTAAACTGTATGGGTTAATAATTGGTGTCTCCTAGAAACTTGGAATAAGGTCATATTTACTGATGCTTTTATTTTTCACCGCGGGACGGAAACCAGTTGAATCGGTTCTCGTGGTTCTAACTTTTTGGTTCAGATTCCCTTTAGACCCTTTTAAGACAAACTGACCATGGTTTCAAAAAGGAGAGAGAACGGTGTGGAATATGCATCACATTTTTCCTCGGTTCCTTTATTTTTTATTTGATTGATTTGAGGTGATGAAATTGGTGAACTAGTTGATTGATTGTTTTTGGTTTGTGTTACTGATAAGTTGTCATGGCTTACTCGTGAGTTACTTGTAGCTTACCCGCCAGTTGATTGACGGCTTACTAGCGAGTAAGCCACAGCTTACCCACGAAGTAGCTAGTCACTCCCGAGCTAAATAAGAATGTAGACATCTAGTTCCTTTGATGGTTCAGTCAATATTTGTTCTCGTTTTTTTCCTCTTTCAACTTTGGGTTGGGATGTTCGTCAATTCACCTATAACTTGACACCTATTTCAAGAGTAGGAGACTTTATATTTACGTTGTTTGAATCCTTTGCGGTTACTTTATATTGAGATATTATGTCAAGAATTGATCCATCGCTTCCCTTTCGTTTACCCGACGGTGCAACAGATCCCCCGATATAGATGGAAAGAATTACAATATTGGAAAATGGAATGGATTACTCCTTGGATCTTAGTTCCTTTACGTTGATAAGCCAAACATACAAACGCTCTGGTTATTCTACTTGGACTAGATATTAATTTAGATGGTTGACTCTGTTCAAAATGTTTACCATCGTGAGGATTTTCGCTCTGTGACATCAAAGGTGGCGATGAACATCTCAGCTTCGTACTTGCCAGTTTGCTCTCGTTGTCCCGAAGTTCTAAGGCTATTTAGGTAATGTGTCCTAGACATTTGGCACAACATGAGATCGTTCATTTGTAATTGCACTGTAAAGTTAGGGCAACTAGGCCCGCCTTCACGTCCACCCGTGAGGGAAGTTCTGTTTTAGGCGAGCGCCTTGCTTTTGAAGTACGTAGTCAGTCATATCGTTGGTTTCAATCTCATCCCATTGGAGAATTCATCTTGTGTCGTACTTGTGTAAGCCCAGAGTGGTGGGTTGTCCGAAGCGGACGAAGTCCATGCCAAGAAAACTTCTTGATAATCATTTCATTGTCATCAACAATCTCTAATTCATCACCCAAGTTTAATTCCATCAAGATATATAAACCCTCTCCAACCCAAAAATGCTTTGCCCGTCTTCATTCTTCTCACGTATCCTTAAAAATGGCACTCAACCACCTCCCCCACCCGGGAAAACTCTTCGAAGTCGAAGATGGTACCCAATACGCATACATGTACGTCGCCACCACAACAGCAACATTAGCCACCTTCCTCCTTCTCCATGGCTTCCCAAGTTCAAGCTACGATTGGCGTATTCAAATTCAGGATTTAACTGATGCTGGATATGGAGTTTTGGTTCCGGATTTGTTGGGGTATGGGGATACGGATAAGCCGTGGGATGTGGAGAGTTATCGGATGAAGAGGATGGCCGGTCATGTGGTTGAGATACTTGGGAATGAGGGACTGGAAAGGGTGGTGGGGGTTGGTCATGATGCGTGAGCCTTTTCCTTTTTCATTTTCTTGCGTGTTCTGAGTGAATTCTATTCTTGGGAGTTGGAATGGAGGGCTTGTTCTTACTTTTCTATTCGTACCTCTCTTCACCGTATGAGATTCTTGGGGTTGAATTTCTGGGATTGCAGAACTGAGACTGACATTCTAAAGTGGTTCCGATCTCCTCTCACGTCTTCACAATTACCATCCGGAAAAATTCTCCTCGCTTGTATTCGTAAACGTCCCCTACATCGAACCCGGTCCCGTCGATATCGGTATGTCTCTTCTTCTCTTCTTCTCTTCAGCCATCTTACTGACACGTTCTCAAAGACACAATTAATATCCAAACCGAAGCCCAATTCGGATATCCCATCTACGGATACTGGAAATTTTTCAACGAAAGTGATGCTGCTCAGACCATAGAAGCACATGTAATTGCCCCGTCCCATTTCAATTCTTTATATCTTTAATGTAAAGGGAAAAAATGCTAAAACAAAAAAATAACAGCACGAATCCGCCACCTCTCTGGTCTACCCCACGGTTCCTGAAATCTGGAAATCGGATCTTTGTCCCATTGGAGCAGCGAAGAGATGGGTTACCTCCGATACAGTGACACCTCTTCCGGATTGGATTTCCCAAGAGGAAGCTGCTGTGCATAGTAATATTTTGCTAAGTGGAGGCTATACAGGTCCCTTGAATTGGTTTGTCTCTCATCATCCCATTTTCGCTCATCACCCTCTCCCTTTCCCCTCTTTCTTCATCACCATCATTCCCTCCAATCCCTCTCCTCTCACTTACTTTTCACCTAACAATACCAAAGGTACAAGCAAACCATGCTCCACCTCTCAACAGCAGACGAAGCCACCATCCCCGAAGAAAACAAGTTCGTCGACACACGAACCCTACTCGTCTTGGCAGGGCGCGATTACGTCGCACGAGTGGATGTGGGACAGGAAAATCCGAATGGGAGGTTGAGGAATTATAGGGTTGAGGTTTTTGAGGAGGGGGGTCATTGGACTCCGGTTGAGCAGGGGGGGAAGTTGAGTAAGCTTTTGATTGATTTCGCTGGGAATTGTACTAAGGTTAGGGTTTGAGGGTATGGAGCTATGGGGCAGGGGGAGGTGTGGGCTGTGAAAAGGGGGTTGTAGAAGTGGGTGCGGGGATAGAGGGAGGGATGTAGAGAGGGAGTAGATAACTCATTGAGTATGAGCTAGTGACAGAGGTAGTGACTCGTTATGAGGAGAGTAAGTGTTGTACGAGGCAGCAAACAGAATTATAAGGGAGAGAGTTGGACATCAAAAAGGGAACGTGCAAATGCAACAATGAATAGTCTAGCATACTCAAGTTTACATTGGATCATTACCTGTATTTCGGCAAAGCACCAAACAGGAATCTAGGGCGATGAGAACTGCAACAAAACACAACTGAGTCTCGCCATTTTCGCTGGTTCATTCTGGCAAAATGATAGGTAAGCAGGGCGAATGCGAATTGCAAAATAATATCATCTAGCATACTCGACAGACTCGCCCGTCTTGCGCTGGCTCATTTCATATGTTAACAAGGGTGGGATAATGGGCATTACGAACTGCAAAAAAAGATGAATTGAGACTTGATGAAATCCTGGAGAGGCTAGAACTTGAACCTGAGAGGAAGCTAGCTAATGCTAGTTCATTCTCGAAAATCAAATTGCAGGGCGCAAGGGTGATGCGAGTTGCAACAAGCAATGACCTAGTGTAAAAAGATAGAGGAACATCTAGAGCCGTTAGAACAAACTTAACCATACCGTTTAGTAAACTCTCTCCCTAGATTCTGGTAAACAGGCTCTAACAGGAGTCAGTAAATATGCGACTTGTAACAATACATGAAGAATCGGGGCTGTTGAAGAAGCTAGGTTCCTGAATAAAACTGGAAAGATGAATTAGACTAGCTACAGTAATGGCACAAATTCGCTACCCTCCCTGCTTCGACACCATTCCTAATATAGAAATTCCCTTGATTTTGTTGCCCGTCGCAAAAAAGTTGAGTTAGACAACCCTGTTGACTAGCCTAAATAGGCAAGCCCTCTCCACAAAAGATCAAGCCAGTTAACTTAATATCTCTGCTTCACTGTCTATCTAGATCTGGGTCATAACTTAGTGAAGTTGTCACGTTTACTGGAAGTCACGTTCTATGTGGTTCGTGCTCGTTGCACTAACCAGGGGGTCCAGGCGCTCGAGTACTTAAGGACTCCCGCTTACTCTTCTTCAAGGACAAGCTTTACACTCAAATAAATACTTCAATATCTTCTTCTCTACCTACCTCGGCGTGACCTAGTTCCTGCTCGCTCTGTAACTTCACAGAAGTAGACTTGTCAAGTCACCGGTAAATTACCATGTTTGCAACATGTAATAAAGTAGGTTAGGTTGTGGTTCAGTGAAGTAGTTTTGAGGAAATTTCTGTCTAAACAGTGTTTAGGAATACTTGGATGATAGGGGCTGAGTTTGTTATTTACATATTGCAAGCGCCCGGTATGGTTAAGGAACTTGCGAACTACAACAAAACATAAGTCAAAGTGTGATTAATATGAGAGCAGAAGCACCGGTTTGATTGAATGAGCCTGCTTCTCGGTCGCGCGACTGAACTAACTGGATCAAGGAACATGCGAAATGCAACAAAATATAACCTCCCTTGTACGTTGCAAAATTTTGAGGGCAATCCAGAAGCTATCGTCTGGTCCCCAACGGCAGAATCGAGCAGGCACTAAGCATGGACCATGGCACTCGCGAACTGCAACAAACCACAATCCAGCGTGCACTTCCTAAAGCTGGTCGAAAACCGGAGCCGTACAAAACTCCCTATCTTCACGAGGTCTCTGATCTGTTATTCAAACCCCCCCCCCCCTTACAGGTTAAGCGAGCTCTCTGGGTGCTTAGTAAATCGGGTCAAACTTTCTGATTCATTTACTATCACTCTAAATGTCCGCCACTAACAAGAAAAAGCAAGGTAAACAATTCCAATCATTTCTCTCCCCAACTAGCGGTTGTTTCCAACACTCCCTGATATACAGAATTATGACCCGAGGAGAAGAAGTTCCAGTTCTGCTTCTTCTGAACTTCCTCGAATAATATTCAACATGACTTTAAACACCTTCGCACAGTGTATAGCAGAGTAGCAAATATACAAAGG
>LLCD01000945.1:0-13631 GCA_001414355.1 Hymenoscyphus salicellus
CGCCTTATACCTCACCATCTGCGGGACCCCAAAATCCTCATGCGGCGCAAGTAAGTTCGGGCCAAGGAAAGAACGCGCGCGGGAGAGAAGACAAGCGACCGCTGGGTCTTCAGGGGGAAGAGGTCCGGATTGAGATGTGCGATCTTGGGTTCTTGATGTGGAAGAGCCGGGACGCTGGATTTCGGAGGCTGAGAGGTTTGGGTCGCTGCGGGGAGAGGTTAGGGTCGGGTTTTGTAAGTTGGGGAGTAGTTGAGGGGATGATAAGGATGAGGGACAAAGAGGGGACAGAGTTAGGGATATGAGCGATGAAAGCAATGAGTTAAGGATGGATGAGAATGAGAGGGAGTTGAGGGAGGAAACGAACCCAATAGCAACCAATTCCCCAGCCTCCTCCTTCGAAACAAAATTATTGATATAAATCACCAAAGGATCAACCGAGAGTATCTCAGTAGTATGTCGTTGTTCTTGACAAACATATTCCTCGTTCCCTCCGAAACTGAAGATTTCCTTAACAGAGGACGTAGACTTTTCGCTAGAACGTGTCCATAATCCTAGAAGCAACGCGCTCAAGATAGCTGTCCAGCTCAAGGCCGTCTTGGTCGTTGGTAGGATTGATGCCATGTGAAGTTATGATGTGATGACTTTTGAGGAGGTAGGAAATCAACATGAGCCAGCTACCCTTCTGAAGAGATCTTTTTTTGGAGAACTCGAGAGAAATTTGGAAGCTGTCGTGTACATCAAAGTAACACTTACATCACTCCACCCAAGTGCCGGCATCATTCCCATTCCATACATACATCTACACATGCATCCCACTCCCTCTGCCTCCGGTACCAACCCACCTCGTTCCCAACAAGCGATACCCGACAAGGCAATGAATGGCTGGTCCATGATGTTCCCATTCTCACAACCACTGGTCGGAAAATTCAAGGAGCAATCACCTCCGAAAACGCCTAAAGATCAAAGGTTGCATTTGCTCAAACAGATGGATAGAATATCATGAACTTGATTTGCAAATGGGAAAGGGGGGGGGGGGGGGGGGTGACATGCGGCAGAATAGGGGCTTTGCCAGCATGTAATTGGTCAAGATAAGGATCCAAATGCGGGGAAACACAAGCTTCGTGTGACAACGATGGGAATCGTCTTACCACATGGCAAATAGATGGAACACTCTTGGAGGAAAAACTTAATTTGATTTCATAATTGAATATGACTTTTTGTATCTTCGGCAACTCAGCAATGCCATGATTTTGTGATGATTTTGTTTGGCTCACTGCCTTTCCAGCTAGAGAGCAAAATAAATGAGAACGGAAGAAGGGGTCCAATGTTCGGGAGCACGGAAGGCACTGCCGAAATTCCGCGCATATGGTGCATATGTGATGGTAACGCAAACTTCAACCTTTTTAGTCGTGTTTGATATCGTCAAAATCTCCCTCCAGAAACCTATCCTCCGCATATGGGTCGTCCTCGGTAAGTCCTGCTCGGGTACTAAGAACTGCAAAATGTTAGCTTCCATTCTCCGAGATGGTTAGAAGAATCGTATTCAATTCTCCTAATGCTCTCACACAATCGCTGAAATTGTGTCAAAAGTCTAGGGCAATGTGATTCTTACCTGGCTCCTTCCAATCCACCATCTTCTCGTTGTCCAAATATGTGTAGAAGGAGCAGAAAACCCCAGCCATATCGAAAAACTTGTAACCATTATCAAGCTGACAAAGTGCCACCTCTAGCTTCATACCAGGATAGAGAAGTTTAGCAACTACAGGCTCAAGCCAAAAAGTCTGCTCTCCAGGTGGAATCACTTCGGGCATATCTGGTTCGTCCAATCCGGGGCCTTCCCATGTCTTGCATTTGACGGGGACCAGTATGTCCTCCGAAGTCGATGATTTCACTACCTCGAAGTTTCTCTGCTCCACGCTGACGAGAGTGCTGATTTGGTTGAAAGTAACTCCACGAGCGGAAAGAAACTTGGCTCCCTTCTCGAAAATCTCTCTCGCAGTCTTCTTATCAAGCGCGATATCTCCATTATCGGCCACATTTCCGTCATCCCATGGTGTTTCAGGCGGACAAAAGGCTTCATACTGGCCACCAAAGAGGGTTGATAGAGCCATGTTGAACTTGCCAGGCAGAAGAGGTCCAAGTTGTCCAATGACCAAAAGCTCCTTCTCAGCAAGTGCGCATACCTTTCTCGCCGCCATGATGTCGCTCGTATACTCCAGGCAGACTTCATGCTGTAGAAGATAATCAAGGAAACTCTTGATCACTTTGCTACACAACTTGATCATTTCATTGTCGTCCAATGCGATCATTGGTACTCTGTGCGAGCTAGAAACTGTTAGCTGTGTATATGCAATGGCTTGGAAGGCACCCACAAGAAAGCCTTCGCGACACCCTCAAAATCAACAACCCACTGTTCAGCTTCGGAGGGGTCGTAATATTTTCTGTTTACTCCACCGCCACCTGGTCGAACGTAATCAGTGGCCTGAAGAGCAGCAATTTCCTCCGCAGTCGCATTGGCAAGCGTTTCTTCGTCGAGGGCACCTCCCGTAAAATGTTTTGGGGATGCATCGACACCACCCAAAATAAGGTACTTGGTCAAGATGTTACCGTGCTTCTCGTCAAGCTTGCGGCGGGCACGGAAGCGTTGAATGCAAGTCTGGATCCGGTCGTGGAACGGGCGCTCGGGGTTGTAGACATTCTCGGTCTCCTCTATGTACTCTGCCGGGGTGAGCGGAGGGTCGGCGTAGAACTCTATCCAGAGGTGAGTATGGTCTCGGGTTTTGGAAGGGCAGAAAGTATACCTTCAAAGCCAGTTGGCTTGGGCTTCTTGCTTTTGGCCATTGTTGCAAAAATAGGTAGTTTGTCGATAGGAAGGGATTGTTGTCGAGGGAGTGGAGAAGTTGAAGGTTAAAGGTCGCGGTTGGATTTTATAGGAGGGAGACGAAGCAATGACGCCAAGTGAAGGTATATTTTGGTGAATTCAAAGGTCAATTGCTGGACTTTACTATTGTGGGATGCGCCCAAGAACGAAGGAAGGAAGCTGCGTGTTGGGGAAGGCGCGCTCAAGAAGACCAGAATGGTTAGGATTGCTAGGGAGAGGTTCGGTGGGGTCAAGTATAGCAAACAACAAACAGAGCTTCCTCACCTTTGGAAAAACTAAATTGTAATGTTTTCAGAGACTCCCACACTCACCAGGCCCTCTTCTCTTTACTTACTGTATTCTCTTGTGCTTTTCTTTCTTCAACGTCGCTATGCTAAAGTGTAAGGAGAGAGGTTCTGTTCACAACATCACAGTTTAAGGATTGTCAACAGGCGAAAGGTTTCCCAACAAACCCAATTATCACCCCTCAAGGTCAGCAAGTATGCCTGATTCTTGTTCATCTTTTGAATATATCCGCCAATTAAAATGACTTAAGAGTCCTCGGGTCCTTAAACAATTGAACCAGTTATGCCAGGCGGTTTAGAACGAGAAATACAGAATATCAATTGTCCTAACCCGTTCGCGTAATCCCGTCAATTGTTCGAGGAATCGAGAAGAGGAACGGACGACAGAGTCGCTCGCAGCAATCCTCTTTTTTCCAATTTTCAACTAATCGTAAAATTTGTACGTGACTACTCATTGCCTGATCAAAGTTCATACATTATGCAAACTGCCGTAGTTGCACCAAAGCTCAAGCAAACAAATGCCTCTTGACGATTGTCAAGACAGCCAGCTCGAGATTGATGTTTGTAAGCTTAAACCAGTCAAGTGATCTAAATTGTTACCTGCCAGATGTAGACGCTCGGTGTAGCAAATTGTAGCGAATAAGAAGATTGGGATAGTGCAGATATTTCCAGAAATATGATAGAATACTGTCGTATCTGCAGCGAGCAAGCAGCTTAGGCGAGGGGGAGCTCAGTAAAAGCGGCAGTGAGTATCTTGAGCTCTTGTCTCTACCGGCCTACAACTTCAATCGTCCTATATTGGCTCTTTACTGCCGCTTTTTCTGGGTGAGGTATTTTTTATGATAGGCAGCTCTCCTTTCGGCGGAGGTGACCGAGGGAAATAGAATGTTTGCTTATAATGGGATCAGCTGTACGGCTAGGCCGAGTTGCGATATTTGCAGGGTGGTGTTGTGCTTTTAACAGCTCTGCCGTGCATTTCATGTAGGTGGCCGATCTGGTGGAACGTTTCCAAAAGTTCGATAGGCCTTCTGTGTCCGTAAATAGCATCATAGTACCTTCCCACCACGTTCCTTGGGCACCACGTTGGGGGCTGTTGAGGCTGTGCGAAAGGCGATGACTGCACGGAAGCATCGGGATGCCTCGTTTTCTGCATGATGTGTTGTTTGGAAACGAGCTGGACTCTTCATTTGCCCACGGGCGTTGGAGAGAAACATTCACCGCCTGCAGCCCAGCGAGCTAGCGATCACTTCCAGGCCATTCAGGGCCATTCAACCCTAGCGTCATGCCCCTACCAATTATTTTTGTACCTGTCTCCACTGGAGGCCCACTGAATCCCCAGGCTGTAGAACAGTGACAATATCAAGAAATAGATCCCTGTCCTGCCTCGTTTCTCCCAAACCACCTCAACCTGTTGTACTCCACGAAATCACCAGCTGCGCATGTGTCGCGGTGCATAGCATACAACACTGCAGATTGCTCTCCAGGGTCACTCTCCAATTCACCACTCACAGCCAACGGGCACGCCAACTCCCCTGAAAGGTCGCTGCTCAGCCTTCTCACGAGAGACATAGTCCCTTCACGCAATCGCCCAACCCGCCCAAATCCTCAATTTCCCAATTTCATTTTTGGCGCATACATTTACAATTCCCTTCACCACCGCCCGTCCGCTCCCTTCCATCATGATAGAGTCATAGCAAATCTGCGACTAGAAGCCATCTCCAGTCAAAAAACATAAACCATGGCCAAACCAATCCCTCAACATGCGGATTTGATCGAGTACAAGCACGGCGTGGCGGGCCAGTAAGTCCTCACTCTGCGCGCATCGCATGCACCTCCATTGGAAATTTATTTTGCAACCACCAAGAAAGAATACAGAACTGACTTTTGCGACAGCGATGGCACACTATGCGACGTCGACGGCGAACTCTTCATCAAACCCTGCACCTCCCACGAAATCTCCTTCTACGAGGAATCATTCGCCTCCCACCCCCAATTTGCCGAGTACATGTCCACCTACATGGGAACCCTCACCCTCGACGAAGAGCAAGGCGGCAAAACCATAGACGAAGCCGGCGCAGCCTTGATCGCAAAACACACCATCCCCGAAGTTGTAGTCTCCCCCATCAAGAAGCTCTCGAAAAAGATCCGTACCACCCAAGCGGTCGTGCTCGAGAACGCCGCGCATGGATTCGTGAAGCCGAATATTCTGGATATCAAATTGGGCGTGCGGTTATGGGCGGATGACGCGGATTCTGCGAAGCGCGCACGATTCGATAAAGTTGCGAATGATACTACGCATAAGAAGTTTGGGTTTAGGATAGCGGGGATGCGAGTATGGCAGGGACGGGATGCGAAGGGGGAGGGCATAGATGCCGATGGGTATAAAGTCTATGACAAGTTCTACGGACGGCAGACGATTCAGGATCATAATCTGCACGAGGCATTTCACAATTTTCTATTCGTAAAGTCGGCTGGTGTCGATGAGGAGTTGGGGAAGTTGGTTGCGCAAGCTTTTACGGCTAATGTATCGAGGATTCAGGAAATTATAGAGGCAGAGGAAAGTCGTATGTTCTCCTCTAGTCTCCTTTTCGTATTTGAGGGAGACGGAGAAGCTCTGAGAACTGCTATGGAAGAAGCGAGTCGGTCCCCAGCAACGCTGGTAAATGGCGACTCGAATGGATCAGCGGAGGACGACGAAGAGGATTTGGACGAAGAAGATCTAGGTCCCAAAATCTATACTGTAAAAGTTATTGACTTTGCGCATGCGCAATGGACGCCAGGTCTGGGACCCGACGAGAATGCGTTGACCGGCATTCGAAGTGTGGTTAAATTCCTGGGCGAGATAGGAGGCGAATCATGATTCCGCCTTCTTTTACAAATCATCATAAATTCTATTGTATGGAAGGAAACGGGCATGAGAGCATGGAGTTCGCTTTTGGGATGGACTGGACTAGACTGGACGGAAACCTTTTTAGATGGGGAATGGCTGGCACATATTTGCATGATGGCTGCCATTTGTGATAGATACCCACGCACAACATCAACAAACATTAGAGCAGCATGAAAAAAGAAGAAGAAGACAAAATCACTCGTTGGTTTTCAACAAATAACAAAAAAAAGAAAAATTTATAATACATGTCAAGAGCTTTTGGATTTTTTGACCCCTATTCTCGAAGCCCATTGCAACCGAGAAAAGTAAAAGTAATCTTAAGTCAAATTGGATACAGCTAGGGGGTCACCACCACCGTGGTCCCGAGCAGAATTTCCTAGGGTCGCTCCCTCCTTCCAACCCGAACCTTTGAGCTGTTCATGTTTAATTTAAGGAAGCCACGACTAACACTTCTAAAGTCTTTTGATTTGCTCCCCAATTACTCTTCCCTCGACCTCGACCTGTACGAATGGCTTTCTTTCCTCTTTTGAAATCTCATAGAAATTCTCTGTCATCGAGTCATCGGGCTGATTATACTAGGCCAACGTATCCAAGATGGCTAATTATTCTTTCTTGGTTAAATTAGGTTTCGGAGTCTACAGGTACACTGCCAGATATTCACGAAAATTAAACTTGATCGTAGCCGAGACATTCCAAGGCATTTTCATCTACCTGGGCGTTGCTTAAATACTGTCGTAAACTCATTTCGCTGTTTGGGATTTCAAAGGCAACTCTCTACCTAATGGTGGGTGCCTTCAGGTTCTTCCCACAAGAAAATTTAGGAAGGGACGATTCGTTGGCAAACATCGTGCTTGCCTAAACAGGAAGTTGCGACTAAGCATATGGTCACTGCTCCTTCTTAAGAACCTTTAGACTTTTTGACCTGTCCTCGTTTTCTCCGTCCAGGAAGGCACGATTGGTTAGGGTGGACTCTGGAGCCGTTTTAAATTTACCTAAAATTACAAAGTATTTTACCGCCACTTTTCCTTTTAATACCCGTCTTCAAACCCTCAGAACGTCACAGCTTGACACACTTCAAATCATTTTCTACAACCTCATTTCCATTTTCCATTTCTCATTTATCATACACATCTCATATTAAAGATACACTGCACTCCGGCCAAGTCCCCCAAACCATCGGACGATCCGTAATCCTTGTATTCAGCGGCGCAAGGATCTTCAACCTCCTCTTCTTCTCATCCACTTCGGCTACATATACAAAACCCATGACACTCGCGTCGCGAATGGTTTCTTGGGTGTCTCGGAGGCTGGCGTACATTACAGCGAAGATGCAGTGGAGGAGCATTCCTGAGGGTTCGACTTTTTCGTAGATGGTTTGGGGGGAGGTGTCTTCGGTTGAGGTGTCGCCGCCGGGGAGGAAAGATGTGTTTATTGAGTTTGCTTCTCGGATTCTGTATATGGTGATGTCGTCGAAATTGACTTGTTGGGTGTGTGGACTTAGTGTTCTCTTGAGATCCCCGAAAAAGTACTCTCTGATAGCAAGTTCTTGGGCTTGCCGCATGAACGCATCATCTCTGTCAACACATCCACCTGATTTGTCTAGCTTCACAACTGTAACAGCCTGACCAGAAATTGTGTTATTTGCAAATCGACGATTCATCTCACTGTATAGTCTCTCAGAGCCTAGAACCAGAATGATGTTCACTAGAGTAATCTTAGCAAAATCCTTGCAGCAACACCGTATCTCACTTACCCGAAAATTCCATCACAATATGTGATATAATATCATACCCCTCCTTTCCCTGACTGATGACACCTGGGGTATCAATAATCATCCCCGTCTCCTTCACAGCCGGATCAGCAGCCAATCTACTCGTAGCAGCCAACGCCAACCGCGTCAAAACAGATTTGAACATTTTTGTACTGTCTTCTGGGCTAGGTAATCCGTAGTAGTAACACAACGGCAGCTTCACAGGCACCGGACTCGGCCCACTTGTCGGACTACTCCCCCATCCTTGTTCCACATCTATAATTGAGGCAAACGGCGTGGCTGTCAAGCTTCCTGGAATTGACAGCATTCCTTCCCTTGAATCGGTGTTTATTACCATTGGTTGGCGCTCCATGCGGATTGCGTAGCCTGCTAGGAGTTTTACGAGACTGGTTTTTCCGGCGTTGTTGGGTCCTACGACCAGCACTCGGGGGCCCTCTCCTTTGTTCTGGGCTGCTTCGTCTCGTAGTTTTTCGAGGGCGAAATGGGTGTTGACGTAGGGTACCATTGGGGTATCTTCTGCTGTGTATTCCTCGCATGTCCCTGATACTTCGATTCGGCAGCCGTGCCATGTGAATATTGAGGCTTTTATTCCGCGAAAGGTGTAGGCGTGTTTCTCCGCGAGTTCTGTCCCAAAGATTTCTGCTGTTCCTGACAGAAGCTTGACAGCTTATAAGCTTTTGCATGATGTGAATTTTTTAGTAAACTAACCTTTACTTCAATACTCCTTCTAAATGCGACTTCGAATCTCCATTCTGAATTTGCCTGTAGCTCATGGAGAACTACTGATGAGGTAGCCGCGGGGGCAGAAAACGAAGCCTAGCTTGGGTTAGCTATCAACTCAAGAGGTTTGGTATTTTTGAAGCTACATACAGCTGGTGGAGCCTGCCCAAGACCTGGTATGCCTGGAATTGACATGTTTTCTGGATTCTGGAGGATCGCTCCAAGCTTGAATAGACTTGAAGCCTTGCGGAATTATTTTGCGGGAGGTCGAGCCTGGTGTGGAGAATGTGGGGATGCGCCAAGGCTGCAAGGGTCCGGGGGAGCTTCAGCCTTGCCGTAACAATTTTTGGCTTTGAGACGCGAGACGACGCGAGACGAATCGAGTTACATCATATCACCCAATTTCTCAACAACCTATACCTATGTAACAACGTTATCTTTGGATAAGGATAAGGATACGGATACAACAACAACAATCAACAATGCCTCGTATTATAAGGTCAAAGACAGTCGCATTGCCAGCTGTGGCAGACGAGCCTTTGGCCAAACACTCAAACACAACTTCCACCATACCAGCAAAGCGAGTGCCGGACGACTCGGCGAACAAAGAGGGGGAGGCTTTCTCAGCGATATTACCGAATACTAAACGCGTTGCATTTTCTGATAAAACAAATCTTCCAGACAAATCGAACCCGGAACATGAGAGGAACGTCTCCAAACTACAGAAATTGCGTTCAATTGCTGTACAGAATGACAATGTTGCTTCTGGAGAGGCTCCCAATTGGGCGTGGGATGTATGTGGTAAATGGGAAGTAAGAGCTGCACGGTCGGCAGATTACCACGTACTCCATGAAGAGTTGGATGTAACAGAAGGAGGAAAAGGTCCCATGTATCTGACAATAAGATCCTCTGTCACGCCCCAACAAAAACGTCAAATGTGGGCAGAGATTGAATTTGGAACACTTCAAGGGATCATACGGTTCTGTCCGTCTCCTACTGAAGACCCCAAAGGATGGCCTGAGGAGATTCCGGACTTCGAAAAGGCGTGTGAGTTCGATGGTTGTTGGCCAGGACCAAGCCCAATGGGCCAAGCATATTGGCATACAAGACGACGTGGCTCTGTACCTCGGACTGGGCTCAACGAAAAGGCTGATGATATGCAAACCGATTGTACTCTCAGCAAGGATAAAGATGGCCGTTTACTTCTGTCGTCTCTCCTCATCTTCAGTCATAGAATAATATCCATCAAAGGGTTCAAGCTTGATGAACAACCCTCCCCAGCCCAGAGTAGCGATACTCTCTCTGAGCAATGGGAAAACTACAAATATGATCCCGATCAAGTAACACTGCCTTGCGCAGATGACGGACCATGGGATGTCACCGGGGAATGGAATATCCATTCCGAAGATTTGGGCCACACCTTTGGTGTCCCTCAGCCACAATTTTGCAACATCATTATGAATATTCAGTGTACTGAGGACACAAGGGATAATAAAGCAGGAAAACAGCTATGGGCTACTTTTACAATCGGTTCCTTCGAGGGAATCATGCGTTTTTGTCCCTATAGTCCTCCGCAGAGTTTGCAACAAAGATCGCTTGAATCCTTTGAAGAAAGCTGCTTCCTGGGCGCAGATGTCCATGTTGGAAAGAGAATGAAGGGCAATCGCACATGGCTAATGAGATGGAGGGGAACCTACCTTGACACTGGCGTTAAAGAACATAGTGATACAAGGGTTAGCGAATTTACCTTTCACCGCTGGTCAATCGGGAGGGACGTCCATATCCAGGGCAGCTTTGCTGGTGAGGGCTACATGATTGCAGTCCATGCCTCAAAAAAAAAGAATCCATTTTGTTTGTATGCCAATAGCCAGGCCCCAGCTCCACAACCATACTCTCCCAAGGTTCATGAATTGTGGGCTCGCCACGAGAGTAAAGACAAGCAACCTGCTCGGTCTACTGGCTCTGTTCCTAAAGCCATCTGTAACAATCCAGCGCTACCTCAGCGTTTGAGTTCTTCTATATCAAGAGTGAACGCTCCGTCAAAATCGAAGGCATTTTCTCGGCCAAAGGCAGCAAAGGCAACTACTCGACCAAAGGCACCACGTATTGTACCGAAGGCGAGCTCTGTCCCCGAATTAGTTTGGGATGTATGTGGTCGATAGGAGATGAAGGCTGAGAAGGAAGACATAAAGATTCTTCATCAAAAATACAATGCTGGGAAATCACCTATGTAGTTGGCCATCAGATCGTCGCTAGACCCATTTCAAGAAACTCGGCAGCTGTGGGGAGAGATGGAATATGGTAATCTCCGTGGGATTGTACGCTTCTGTGCTCGCCATTCTTAGGATTATGAAGATAGAGGAAAGGACTGGACTTGCGTGATCTCTGGTTTTGAAAAAGCATGTGCTCTGGAAAAGGACTGTTGGCCCGGACCGCCCCCTTTTGGCAAGCAGTACTGGCTAGCCAGATGGCGGGGCTATGATGTTAAGTCCGGGATGAATGAAACGATCGATCACATTGAGATGGATTTCATATTTGCACCGGGTGACGATGGTCGATTGAATTTGGTCGCTACTCAGAGCTACTCGACTGGTAGTTAATATTCCTGTGGGAGGATACATTTGATGGGAATCAAAATGAATGGAACGATGCCTCCTGTTCAAGATACTCGTACGCTTGCAGAGAAATGGGAGTCTTACGAGCCACAACCAGAACTTGATTCGGCCAACGACGGTCCCTGGGAGGTTACTGGACCACATAGACTCGCTTCGCCCGATTTGACCGAGAAGCTCAACATTCCTAAGGATTCCATGTCCATGGCCATCTACGTTACCAGCGATTCGAGGGGTGGCAAAACGGGACGACAAATGTGGGCTAAATATAAATTTAGTTGCATTGAGGGTATCATGCGCTTTTGTCCACCTGTTCAAGGGGGCAGTGCGAAAAATAGAACTCTGAAGGATTTTGAAGATGCGTGTTTTTTGAGTGACTATGTTCAAGTTGGACGGAGAATGAGTGGAATAGATAGGTGGTCAGTGAGGTTCAGAGAGGGCGACATGGAAACGAGATTGAAAAATGGGAACGCTCACATGTGGAATTTCAGCTGTAAGTTTCTGCGCGATAAATGGGGGGATATTATTCTGCATGGGCTGTGGGTTCGTGGCCTCGTCTTATCATTTACAAGAGCGAGAATCGATCAATACGATGACGATTACCCGGTTCGATTCCCTAAGCCAAAGCCAGCCAAAGCCAGCAAAAGTTCATAGTTTGTGGATGCGGTACGACGCGAGTCTAGGCTTGGACTTGGCTGATTCAAAGGCGGACAGCTCAGAAGAGTGGGAAGAACCCTCAGAGGATTCAGATCTTCTTGATTCTTCTGACGAAGAGGTGCCTGCTCTAGTCTCGCTGAGTAGCAATTCGTTGTTGCTCCAACGTCTGGATTTTTCTGCGTCAAAACTGGAGGCTCGACCAGCATCGAAGGCACCGGGGGTCCCTTGAGATGTCGAAGGCTAATACACTCTCAGAAGCACTTCACACCCCAAGATTGACACAACTAAATTTTCTCTAAGAATGTATTATTACCGCCACTGCTCGCCTTGTCAACTTTATGGCGAGTTCGATTTTGGCGACCTAAAAGGTCTTTTACGACTATACCCACTTGGTTCCAAACCGCAAGAGAATAGTGCTTCAGATTTACATACTCTATATGATCTTAATTCAGAAACCAAGCCTGGGTCAGAAAACTCAACTTAGATCATGCATTGGCGCGGCGTAGATGGAGGGATGAGCCAGATCAAAAAGCTCGGGGTTACATCAACCGAACGACAAAAGACAGAATTTCGGTTCAAACATCTTCCCTCTTTTTTAACCTTGGACTTTACCGCCATCGACATCGAATTCTGTATGACGTATGTAGGAGAAGACTTCATGTTTACAGCCACCAAGGAGGCGAACCTAGTAAGAGTATTCGCTAAGCCACCGTGGCTTGTCAAACAACAATGGGACGAGTTGGAATACAATCCTTTCGTATGTACTAAACACCAGCACCAGTGGTTCGTGTCATACTAACAACTTTGTAGGAAGACAATATGGTTTCGCAACCGCGTACCTGCACTGCCTTTGCCCCCAACGCACCTCATGCGGTTGCCGAAGCGACTAATTTAGCAAGCTTTGTTACTACATCTGCTCCAGATTCGATATATATCGATATGCCTCCAGCAGGAATATGGGATGTGACAGGTGAATCGAGAATCAAAGCATCAAGATTAGCAGAAAGTCTTGGATTGTCAAAGAAGGCCGAGATGACTTGGACCATCAAAATGGACAATATCAAATCAAAACACCGCTTTGGGGAACTTTGGGCGAGTATTTCGTTCGGCGATCAATTCTAAGGAATAGTGCGATTGTACCCTCCGACCTACAAGCCAAAGACCCTGGCAAGGTTCGAGCCTGCTGTATGTTGAACCGTGGTTGCTGGCCTTCACGATACAAATGAAATGGCTCATGAGATGGAGAGGAGCGCTTGGGTCGCAACCTAAGGGGGACTCTGAGGTTCACCAAACTCAGGTGGAGTTAAATAGTTCTCCAGGAGTTCCACTGAGAATGAAAGGAACTATGGTGTACAACTTTGCTCCGATGGCACTGGAGGGTTCCAAGGTCAAAGTTGTCGCAAGACCAGAGGTAGAAGACTCGGTGCTTACCTTGTGGGAGAGTTACAAGTAAAAATATTTGTGTCGTGTTCACTCGTCGCGCCTTGGGGGGAATTCTGGATAGAGTAGGTTTTGGGTGTGAATTGAAGTATGGCATTCACATGAGTGGGCTATATCAAGAGGAGTTTTGGGTAGATGACTTGGGGGCAACTCTGGGTTTTAGGATATCCACTTCTTGTCTGTTGTTATTTATATTACTGTAATGTGTTTCACAAGCGAGCTGGCCACCCAAGCGAGCTGGCCACTTTTCGGAACTACCCATTTTAAAATGTAAATTTCTCAACACCACAACAAGCTATTATATAATACAAGATATCAAAAGATTATTTAGAGTCGTTACTATCTTCGGTATCTACTATTTCTACTTGATAAGTAC
>LLCD01000946.1:0-13630 GCA_001414355.1 Hymenoscyphus salicellus
AGCTATAACACTCTGACTGAGCGACTTTTAGAGGATGAAAACCAATTGACCAGATGATGTGAGGGAGATTGCGATTTGTCGGGTTGCGGTTGTGAATGAGGCTTGGTATGAATGGGGGCATCATGCGCCGCTTGCTAAGGCGGGGGGAGTATCTGATGAGGGGATCAAGATTCTTGGAACGACTGAGGCGAAGAATGAGGGGAGTGTTTTGACGGGGAAGCAATGGTATGTTTTTTTTTCTTCTTTCTTCTCACGAGCTTGCTGGTTCAATTCTACTCTGGCTGTCTCCTGTTGATTTTCTGAGTGGAAATTGATGGTTGCCACGGCGGGAGAAAGGAAAGAAAACATCTGCAATGGGATCAAAGTTAACTGTTGCCCAGGGCTGTTGTTAGATATACGGATGCGATGACTAGGGATGTGAAGGTTCCTGGGGATGTTTTTGAGGAGCTCAAGAGTCATTTTTCAGAACAAGAGGTTGTTGAGATTACGGCTACTGTGAGTTTGATTATTGATTGCTCAAGATTAAAAGTTCTAACTTACTCAGGTTGCTGCATATAATTGTGTCAGCAGATTCCTTGTTGCTTTGGATGGTAAGTCCTCATTCTCCATCTATCCTTTGTCCAATACTGACGTATTCACAGTTGGCGAGAAGAATAGTATTACTGGACCTGAACTTTGAGATGGTCCAAGGAATGATAGAATTGCATTTTTAGAGAGATGAACTGCATAGAATACAAGTATTGCATTGCGTTTTTTTAGATGTGTCTCGTTATTACGTTTATTGATTGCCGTGCCTGTTTGACTTGAACAATTAATCAAGATTTGTGATTATGCCCTCTTGCTACGGATTTCAAATTTTATATCCAAACTTCGTAACCAGGTCTTTTGCCTGTCACTCTATCCTTCATACTACTTGTATCAATGATGCTCTAAACCCAGAGGTGTGTTATCTACTCAAACAAACTTTTCTGTAAATTCGAGTTTCTGTGGAGCGATGGACAGAAACGAAGGTCGACTAAAAGTAAGAGCGTTGCCCTAAGTGACTATCTACCAAGAGCTGAGTGAAATAAAAAACTATGAATGAGTGCTACACCACTACATTCCTATTGAGTAATCCTTTGTCTGTAGACTCCATATCTGTCATCTATACCTTGTCCTCATCTCTGATGACCTGAGCATCTGAGCACTACACCACGTCATATGTCTTTTAGTCTTCACTACAGCGAGATTTTTTGCTTGCACATCACTCGCAGTTTCAATATAATTCCGAGTCTCCGCCTTTTGAGTTATATATTGTATTACTGAATTCCTAATCACGCATACATTTTCCAATAAGGATCTCAAATTGAGGAGCGATATCGGAGTACAATATACATCAGCAAAGTATACAATTCCGGTCTAAAGAGTTGATAGTTTATTGCCTAAATAGTCATTAAATCAGTGGTTAAAATTAAATGAGATCATTAGATTTATTTAGGGTCTTCAGAGAGAAAATTCAGTCGTTCTATTGCCTAGTCCAAGTAAATTTGATAGCACACAATGGAACGACTTTCAGTCTAGATTTCCCAATTGTACACTTTCTTATCTCATCATCTTGCAAACCTAACAAATCCCAGTGAATCCTCTCACTCTATTTCCTTCAATTCCCCCATCATTCACTCCCCCGTCCCTAACTAGCCCCCAGCCCCCAGATAACCGAACCCCAAAATTCTTCAAAATACAACTCCTAGACACCATACCAAGCAGCAAAAGAGCAAAAAATAAACAATTGGGCGTTGCCCGGGATTGAACCGGGGACCTCTCGCAAGTTGTAACATAGGGTTAGCCCTAAGCGAGAATCATACCGCTAGACCACAACACCAGAACAATTAGTTTCAGATGAAGAATGGTTGGTTATTGAGCTAAAGCTTTGTGAAAAAAGAGGGGGAGGCTATGTGGGGCTGAGCTGGTGGGTTGACGAGCGAATTGGAGGGGGGTTTATTGTGTTGCCTGCGGGAGAACTGTGGGTGATTGCCGGAACTTGAAGAGATCACGAGAAGCTTCACGGAACAGCATTTCAGCCTGTCCCCTGTTCTAGTAAATAGCTCTAGCAAGAGAATGCAGTTGTTTAAAAGTCATCTGGCTTCCCTGGACTTCTTGAATTTAGCGGTTGGTAGTCTTATGGAAACATGTGGATGCTAGAACTGAGGTATGACGGTGATCTGATAAAAGGACGAACACACAGGAAGGCTGGTTTACGGTATGTAGGTGGAACAAGTGGCATATGTTTGTATGGTATGATATTTGAAACACTGATCTATATCTCTATAATTCATCCTTATTCTTCATTGCTTCTTTCTCGGACTCCTTATCCTCTTCCCACATTCTCTTCATCGGATTCCTTGGTTCCTCTCCAGCACTGGGTTCTGCTGCTCCTTCTCCTGCTCCCTGCTTTGGAGCTTCTTCTGCCTTTCCTTCTACTGGCTCCTTGCTCTCATCAATGATATTCTCAACCTGCTCAGAGTATACTCTATTCTGCTCTGGTGGACTATTTGGTCCTCGCATCGGTGCCCCTCTTCCTCCCCCACCAACATGAATCCTTGGTGGTCCAGTTGCCCCAGCAGGCGCCGAAAGCCTGCCTGTAGGAAGGCTATGGACAGCAGTTGAGCTAGCAGTCATTGCAGTTGTCATGGTGCTTGCCAAAGCAGTAGTCAGATTGGAAACGCTCGCTGTGCCTCCAATCAAACCAACACCCGTCAAAACGCCCGTCAAACTGCGGAAGAATATCTTCATAGGAAACCAAACAAGCCACCATGTTGGTCCGTAAAGAAGCCTTCTCCATAGTAACCAGCAGATTGTAGCTACCAGGAGGTAGAATGCCGTTTCCAAATACCAAGTATCGCTTTTCTGGCTGCGAAGTAATGTGCCCAGGAGGTTTTTCGAGCTCGAGATAAGTGTGTCCAAGGTCGAGTAGGTTTCCCCAAGTTGTGCCAATGCAGCTGTAGATTCCTTCAAAGTATCGTGGGCAAATTGAGAGCGTGCGAGTTCTGAGGCCATCATGTCGTGTGTTCGTCGTAGAGCGGCCGTGACATCACTGCTTGCAGCAACTTCCTTATCCTGACTCATCATATCTGGGGATTTGTTTGCTCGTCGTTGGGTCTGCATGGGTGCTGAGTCTGTGGGAGAGGCTTCCGCAGTGTAGGAAAGTAGGAGTAATCGTCTTTCTTCGCGTTGGGCTTGTTGTAATGTGTGCCTCGCAGTCAAGAGGGCTCTCCGAAATGCGGATTGGGAGCTGGAAGAAATGAGTATAATTCCTGCTTCCTAATTCCCAAATGCCAGAATACTTACGTTCTCAGTTCCTTGATCGCCCTCTTAACAGCACTATCCAAGCCCTCCTTCTGCAGCTCCAGCTCGCTCCCAGATCTTCCAGGATTCAAGTCCAGTACATCTTCCTGCAAGATTCCAAAATCCTCTTCTTGCTCCTTCAAAGTTTGGTGTATATCGGCAGTCAACTCTGCCATAACATTATCATCGTCCTTGTCTAATGGTACTGATCCAGGTTGGAATTTGAGGGTGGCAAGTCGTTCGATGAGTTGTTTTAATTGAGCATTTGTATCTTGTAGAGCTGTGAGGCGTTCAGAAACTAACTCAAAGGACATTTTGAATCGTTTGTTGCGAGAGAGAAAAGTTGGAGTGTATGGCAGTTTGATAGATGCCTTCTTAAAACCAAACGTAGCTTTACGATAGTGGAGGAGATAAACCGATCACGTGTTTTATTACATACGTTCAAAGAAGAACTGAAACTTTGACTCGGAGTATAATTTGATGAAATAAATATATTAAAGAACTACCATCAGAAACTATCAATTGATTTCTTAGATCATGTCCCGTGTTAACATGATAGAATACTCGAAGGAATAGGCTTATATAATACCTAAGACACTAGCCGTGGCAAGCCAGCTAAAATGCGTAACTGTGTAGAAACAATGGAAGCAGAACAATATATTCAAACTATACAACATTTGTTACTGGTACTCTGTCCTTAGTTACAAATCTTTCTAGATTTATCCTACATTTTTGCACCTTTTCGTGGTGTTTTTACATCATATATCAACTAGCCCCCATTTAGTTGGGGTGGCAGTTTTATCGTCTCCCCGTAGTTAGGAGGGCCGCTCACTGTGGCGGTCGAAGTCGGAGGGTCATTCTTGCCAACTTGGAACGTCGTGAAAAGTCCGCCTCTTAACAACCCACGAAGCCTGCCTTTGAAAGACGACCACGCCTCGAACGGCTCTGCATGTTTCTCTACTGTCTCCTCACAAGACCGGCCATTTCGCAAACCCACCGCAGTCCTGACCGCGAGCCCGATCTCCAGAGTGAATCGAGTTGAAGACGGAATCCAGAACCGACCCCCCAGTGACGCGCCCGTCGTCGACGACACAAGGAGAAAAACACCTCACACACGCCCACCCACGGCGCAATTCCAGCCAGATCAGAGAAATATCCTTCCTCTGCCTCTGCAGATTCAATGCTGAAGAGTGATTCACTTTGACCAACGCTTCGGGGCGACTTTCAGAGCGACTTTTGCCGCTCAACGTCGTCTGAGCCCACTCACAGCAGGTGCGAAACCAACTGCCACTGCTGCACCCGCATCATTCAATGTCGACTCCCTCGACTCTCCCTCCTCATCATCCCAACTACGGCTATTCTCATCACTCAAATTACCAGTCCACCTCTGGATACAGAGCGAACAACAACCACTCCAACGGCGCCAGCCGGCTCGGAGCGCCTTACACACTTCCGACTGCATCGAGTAACGACACCTCGTCGACTGCACCCGACCCCTCACGCACAAGTACAAGCAGAAACGCGGCACCCATACCTACGAGACCAACCTTGAAACCCGAAGCCATGCCTCAAACTTCTTCCACCACCGCAAAATTAAATACCAAGAAAAGACAAAGATCTCGAGAGCCTCGAAAGCCCGATTGGAAGAATTTTTATGCGAATGGCCTTCCACAGGAGGTCATTGTCATCGATGATTCGCCAACACCAGAGCCCAACTCGACATCGCTGGCCTCAAATACCCAAGGAGGGCGGTCGACAGTTGCAGATAGCAGCCGACAGCCAGTCAAGAAGAGGAAACGCGATGACGTCGGGACAGCATATGATCCAGTTTATCAGAATGGCCATTCCAACTCAATAAACCATACTCCTGATTATAAACATTCAGCTTCAGGATCTACTATCTCAACTGATCGGACGACATCGGCTATACACACCACGGCAGCCACCTCCCTAGGGTCCCACTCATCAAATGGCCAAAACGGCTATGATGCTGCTGAGACTCAGCCTGGACACAAGAGGAAGCGCACAAATACCAGACTGCAAATTGCCAATGAAGCAAAGCGACGAGAACAGGAGGTAAATGGGGATGCATTCACAAACTACAAGCCCCCACCAAGACCGCCGATAAAGGCAGCAGACATACAGGTGAAGGTTGTGTCGGATGTAAGTTCAATTGCTATGCTTTTTACGTTGACCTTTACTAACCATTGGACAGAACTCATACACCAAGAACAGCAAGGTTGATGATGACGACGGGCATTACATTGTGGTTCCTGATAGCGATTTGACGGACAGATGTAAGTAACTTCCTACACAATTGAATCAGGGTATCACTAATAATTGAACAGACCAAGTTACAAAGCTCCTTGGCCAGGGAACATTTGGCAAGGTAGTGCAGGCCAGAGACCGAAAAAGAAACAAACTGGTTGCCATCAAAATCATCCGATCAGTGCAAAAGTACAGAGATGCATCCAGAATTGAACTTCGTGTTCTATCAACTCTCAAAGCAAATGATGCGGAGAACCGAAACAGATGTATACACTACAGAGACTGTTTTGATTACAGAGGGCACATATGCATTGTCATGGACTTGCTTGGACAGAGCGTGTTTGACTTCTTGAAGGGCAATGCCTTTGTTCCGTTCCCCAACAGTCAAATCCAAAGTTTCGCCAGACAGTTGTTCACAAGCGTAGCTTGTAAGTTTTCTAATTTCTTTTCCAAAGGCATCAGCTAATAAAGATCCAGTTTTGCACGATCTGAACCTCATCCACACTGATTTGAAACCAGAAAATATTCTACTCTGTGACAACGCCTACCAGGCTTTCACCTACAGTCGCAGAATCCCTTCATCCTCAACTACCCAAAACAGACAAGCTGCTCAACGAAAGGTCTTGCTTGATACGGAGATTCGGCTGATTGATTTCGGCTCAGCAACATTCCAAGATGAATATCACTCTTCCGTTGTCTCTACCCGACATTATCGTGCCCCTGAAATAATTCTTGGATTGGGTTGGACATTCCCTTGCGATATCTGGAGTATTGGGTGTATTCTTGTCGAGTTCTTCACTGGCGATGCCCTGTTCCAAACCCACGACAATCTGGAGCACCTTGCCATGATGGAGGCCGTCTGCGGCTCCAAGTTGGACACACATCTCATCCAACAAGTCAACGGCATGGCAAAACGCAGCGGTGGAAATCAAGCCTCAAAGTACACTACACTCAAATCAAGAAAACCCCAAGAAAATATTAACATAGACCCTAGGTTCTTCAAGCGATTGAAACTCGACTATCCTCAAATCGAGACGACGCGGGCCTCGAGACGCTTCGTAAAGGCTATGAAGCGCCTAGACGTAAGATAGATTCTTCTTGAACCTAAGAGTATGATCATTGACATTAGAATAGGAAATCATCCCCGAGAACAACAAGTTTTGCAAGAACTTTCTGGACTTGCTACGAAAGATCTTTGTTTACGACCCCCAGGCACGTATCACAGCCAAAGAAGCTCTTCAGCACCCCTGGTTCAAGGAAGCGGCAACCCCAGATGATGGCACCGAGGCTACGAAGATTCGAATTCAAAGACAGCAAGCCGCGGAAGAGCAAGCGGTTGCATCCGCTGTAAATCCAAGACATAATGGCTATCGTAACTAAGGGGCCGGGTTGGACATGAGGCATTGAATGACGGCGTACTGGAATTGATTTGTTGGGGGGGGGGGCATTTATTCTTTCTGCTATTGGATCACCTGCTGTCGGGGCAATGCATATTTTGTTTGGGCGGGATTAATGTTCTTTTATTGGTGTTGGTGTTGATTGGAGCTGGGTTTCGGTGCCTTGTGCCCGAGTATACATCGGGAGGGTCGATGTTAGCGGAAGAATAATGATCCTTCTTTTTCTTTTTCAAAACTTAAGGATCCAGCAAGATTTTTATCTTTTTCGACAAGAAAACATGAAAAGCTTGTAACTCTACTTGGACCCTTTCTATTTTCTAGTGTTTATATTTTTATGAGTTAGAGGGTTCGGACTAAGGACCAAGTTATCTGGGCTGCTATTTGTTCTGGGACAAGGGAGTAACTTAGGGTGCTGGAGGGACTGTAGGAATAGCGAAGAAAATATTCTCTACATTTTATTGTGTATTAATCTACTTGCAATATATTTATTGTCTTCTGAAGACGAGAGATCAAAAGGGAATAGGAATGATATCAAGGAGTCATCCGGTAAGTAGTCATTCGCTGGATATCCCAAACAATGAATGCCCCTCTCCGGTCTCCCCCTCATAAGACAGCCGCAGTCAGACGCAAGGCCCCGCTGCAGTTTTCGGTCGGATCTCCAGGTCTCAGGTCACCACAGCCTTGCTGGACAAAAAAAGCGGCAGTAAAGAGTTGGTTCGTATTGTTCTACCCTTTAAAACAATTCGGCTTCATTGTGCTAATTATCGAGGGTAGTATATTACATTCTCTTAAGTAACTAGAGTAATTGATATGAATTGCCCAAGATATCTGGCATATCGTGCGATTCACTGCCGCTTTTATTGTCCACCGCGAGCCAGGTCACCAACGGAGCCTTGCAGCTTTCACCGGTAGCGACTCATATTTTGAAAATTGCCGGCCATTGGAAATTATTTAAACCATTCTACCCTCCCCTCTTTTTGCCCCGCCCTATGCTGAAGACCTGCCAACAACGCTTGACAGCAAATTGTCTCGACGTCAAAATCTTTCCTCCTCGTCACCCGCGCAGGCACATCTCCTTTGCCAAACAACCTTCAGCCTCGTCGCGCATCTCCCAACCACCACCCCAAACTCGCATTCGACACCAATATCCACACCGCAAGACGAGTACCCTACGGAAAAGGTTAACAAACTTCGCTCACTTACTTCATCAACCAATCTTCGATCGTTGGTATAAAGGGCCAAGATTAGGAGGAGGGTACATCCCGTGGTTGACGGCGCCTTATTATCTTGACTTCGAGGGACGATCCAAGCCAGAGCCCCATGTGCGACGACGAAAAGCTCACTCGATAATGAAGTGCTGGCTACAGATCATCAGTACGCCGACGGCAGATACGCCTGGTACCTCAATCATCCTCCACTTCGACCAGCAGAGATACATTATTGGCAATGTCGCGGAGGGCTGTCAGAGAACCACCGTGCAGAGGAAGTCGAGTCTGCAGAAGGTTGGAAACATATTCTTGACGGGCAATGTGGGGTGGGATAATGTTGGTGGTCTGCTTGGGATGATTCTTACTGTTGCGGATGTTGTGGGCACACGGAATGAGGACCGGAAAGCTGCGAAGCTGAAGAAGACAAGGGACAAGGTGGAAGAGTCGCAGGACAAATACTGGCTGAGCATTCATGGCGGGAAGAACCTCACTCATCTTCTTGCTACGGCGAGACGTTTTATCTTTAGGAAGGGCTTGCCGCTTCGAACCTCCGAATTTATATCTAAGGACGAGACGGAGCGGAAGAATTGGGATCCCTCTTGGGAAGATGAATATATCCTCCTGTGGGATATGGTTATCGACCCCGAGAATAGCAGTACTAGGAAAAGAAGTCATGACGAGTTTTCTGGAACGGTTGCTCAAGTGTCATCTGAATCAAATTCCCGGGATGCAAAAGCAGAAACAGACGATGTAAACGAACGTTACGATCAGATCAGACACTCTGTTGTGTCAAACATGTTCGACTCCGACTGGCGTATGGATGCTCTTGTTCAAAAGAAGCTTTCCGAGGTTGCTCTACCAGCCACCATCTTCATCAAGAAGGATGGGAAAATTGAGAAATATGCCGGCCCAATGCCAGGCACTCAAGAAGATGTACCAGATGTTGATGTTCTTGTGCGAAATCCATGGCCCGGCGCTATGATTGATGAACTTCCTCCAACCGAACCGTCTCTCAGTTCAGTATGTTACATTATCAAAGGTCATCCTCAGAGAGGCAAATTCGATGCACCAGCAGCACTAAAGTTGGGCGTCAAAAAAGGTCCATCTTTCAGAGATTTGACCATGGGAAAGAGTGTGACTACGGAGGATGGAAAAGTAATTACTCCCGAGATGGTTATGGGTCCGACAAAGGATGGTTCTGGGTTTGCTGTTATCGAGCTGCCAACTGCGGCATATGTTGGGCACTTGATCAATCGATCAGAATGGTCCTCGAAAGAGGTTATGAGCGGCGTGAAGGTTGTTATTTGGATTCTTGGACCTGGTGTCACGGAAGATTCCAGGTTGCAAGAATTCATGAAGAAACAGACGGATATGAAACATATCGTGTCTTCCAAAGATTGTTGTCCAAATTATCTCGCCATGGAATCGCCTGCAACCGCCGCGATAAAATTGAGTCTTATCGATCCAGACCGTTTCCCGGTACCCGACTTCAAGAACGTTGTCGAGCAGCCAAGTGAAGGTTCAAAACCATACGAAGCCGTTCGACCTGGTCTAGTATTTGATCTGGAGCCTCGATTCTCAGAACGCGAGGATCAAGTCGTACCATTTCTCAACACTATCAATGTCGTTGAAAAAGCTCGCAGTAACAAGGAAGTTATGGATTTGGCCAAAATCGCCCAAGAACAGGTTAATACGGAGGAATACCAAAATCAACTTAACGAGAGACAGAAAGACATCCCTAGCAAAGATGCCGAAATTGTAACACTGGGCACGGGTTCCGCCTTGCCATCGAAATATCGAAACGTGTCGGCTACCTTGGTTCGCGTTCCAGGATATGGTACCTATCTTTTAGACTGCGGTGAGAATACCCTCGGGCAATTGAAGAGAGTATTCGGGGATGATCTTCCAGAGGTCCTACGTGATCTCAAGGCCATCTGGATCAGCCATCTTCACGCGGATCATCACCTGGGAACTGCCTCCGTAATCAAGGCATGGGCCGCCGAAACCACGAAAGACGATCTTACGAAACACCAAAGACTTCACGTTGTGGCCCATGATGGCATGACGAACTGGCTTCACGAATACTCCGAAGTGGAGGATTTTGGATACGGACGCATAGTACCGATCGTGATCTCGCAACTCAAAGAACGATTCTATAAGTATGATCACACCTTTGCGCCTGAGGAAGTGGCTGAAACTGGAATCGCTTCTATCCACGCCGTTGCGGTGCAGCATTGCAACGGCGCTGCAGCGGTGGTCTTCAATTTCCCTAATGGCTTCAAGGTCGCGTACTCAGGGGACTGTCGACCATCTAGAGATTTCATCCGTATCGGACAAAATGCTACGCTCCTCATCCACGAAGCGACATTCGACGATGAACTTCAGAATGATGCGATTGCGAAGAAGCATTGTACTACCTCTGAAGCACTCAGCGTGGGCCGACAAATGAACGCTAGACGCATCTTGTTGACGCATTTCTCGCAACGATATCAGAAGATTCCGGTTATGAGTGAGAGTGATCAGGATCAGGTTGCTATTGTGGCTTTTGATTATATGAGAGTCAAGGTGGGGGATTTTGCGAAAGTGGAGGCTTTTAAACCTGCGCTTATGAAGCTTTATGAGGATGTTATTGAGAATATGGAGGAGACGGGGCATAATTGAGGGGAGGGGTCGGGCTTGGTGGATACGAGCTCCTGTTCGATTTCTCTTTGCATTGGGGTGCGTACGGTATAAATGGGGAGAAAACAAAAGTATTTTCTAGAAAAGTCATGAGGCGAGGCTTCGTTAGTTGTATTGCGGTTATCTCATCTCATCTCATTTCATGAAGCATTTCACAAGGTGTTAGGGTGTATGTATAGTTAGTGTAAGATTGGCTAGGCGGTATGGGTTGTTTTTACACGGAGTAGAAACGTGCGGTGCCTATCAAAAGAGGAACATAAATCTGTTCTCCGTATGTGCGTGCCTTTTATTTTGCTTGTTTTTTTTTTGTTACTGCAGATTCAAGTGAAGTTGTGGATTGTTTTGCTTTCTTTTTTGTGCTTGGTTGTTTATGTCATGTGAATCTTTTCCTGGTGATTTTTTCTGGATATATCATTTGTATTCGTGGTGTTTGTTTTTCAGCAGAGTTTTCGGGTATAAGTCGTATATCGTCATCATCACATATTTCATTTGAAGAGAGTCACTTGTGTTAGGGAGAATAATCATTCTCGATTTTTGCCTTTTGTTTTGCTTGTTAGTGCTATGTACTTTCAAGCGGTCTTATTTGTAAACATGTGGCAGAGGTCGACATCTGGAAGGGATTATTCTATTAGAATATTCCAAAAAAAAAAAAATAAGACGGGCTCCCTCTGGAGCCTTCCAAAGCAACTTGAAAATGGAATGCAGTCTGGAACCTGGAATAGTCTCATAGAGCATTCGCACGTGATTTCGTAGCGGAAAAATAATCGGATGGTAGTGAGTGAGTAACTTGAAAGTGCAATTTACTGTGTCTCGAGTTGGCTTTTGGGGTCTCATTAAATTTCTACTCCCCTAGCTTTTCCGCTTCAAAGCTCACGTTTCTGGATGCTAGTTGAGTTTCAGGTGCCGACCTCTCTCTGGTTACAAGGAGTTTTCGTGTCTAAGTCAAATATCAACATCGTCACATATTTTATTCAAGCAGATTCATGGCGTTATGTTATATTACAAAGTGTTCTCTTATTAAATTGGTTTTGGGGAGAATACTAATTTTAACTGCCATCTTCAGAGTACACTTCTGCTACAAAGTAAAACTAGTTAGTTCAGACTAGTTCTATTTGTAGAAGTCTCCCCAATCTGTATTCTGCGATGCTCGGTCACTGGATGGCGCTCGTCCTCGTCCTCGTCTCACATCCTGGGGAGTGGATGGACGTCCACGTCTATTGTCAATTGGACGAGGACGGGGAGGAGAAGGTGATGAGGAAGGGGCTAAAGCGGCGCGGTACTCTCTGGCCTGGTCTTCTGATGTTCGGTCCGCGGCTACTTTTCGATCAGCATCTCGCTTTGAAAGAAGGGGGACAGTGCCTGGGGATAGGGAATTACCTACTAGGGAACGGTAGGCTGCTCTTCGATCGGCATCTCGCTTTAACAGAAGGGATGGAGTTGATGCTGTTGCTTCTATGTGGACCGTGTCGTCTTCCCAGTCACCCCCCAATTTTTCCCAGTCAGGTTCGGCGTTCTTGTTGAAGAAGGAGGCAGCTACTGCGAGTGGTGGACTCGGTGCTGGATGTGTTGGCTTTCAGCGGGGGTCTTGGGGGGAGGTCGGAGGGGACGAGGCATGTAGGGATTTTGCGTGTCGTAGGCTCCTCCTGCGTTTGAGGGTGGCTGTAAACGCTCTCGGAATATGTGTCAGAGGCCCGTCGAGTTGGGGGGCTTGGAGGGGCTCGTACTTTGCCTTTTCTATCAACGGTTAAACCGGATGGTGAGCTTGGGCGTTGAAATGCGGGGTGCATGGGCGAGGCAAGTGGAGGTTGACCCACCACCGACTGCCTATTTTCATAGAAGCCGATGATAGTATCTATCTCATTCTCATCACCATTCTCTCCTTCCTCTTCGTCTTCGAAAAGTCCAGAATCCCGTGGAATGAGGTCCTCTGGAATTGACTGGACGGGCTTCGGGTTAGCACGAGAAGATGAGCTAGTTGTGGATGGCTTTTTAGGAGGAGGAATACCCCTTTTACGCTCATCTCGCTTCGCTCGTCGTTCCTCCAAGATATGCACGCGCACCTGCTTAACGTGGTTAATCAGGCGTAGACTCTCAGTATACCCAGGATGCTTGTCGTCAGTCATATATCTCTCGTGTATCCACCCATCGATGTGTTTCAAGATTCTCGGCTCGTACTTATTCTTGCGTTTACGAGTGAAGGCAGAGCACTCCAAGTCGTGAATTGCTTGCTCATTGCCACCAATGCGAGCAAGAATACAAGCCTCACAATCTCTCTCTACTTGCTCGTAACGTGGTTCGTCGGGCGATACTTGGAACCTCCACTCATAGGTCAATGGATGCACCCAGTAGCTGTTGAGGCTATGAAGTCGCTTAATCCAAGCAGCCACATCCTCAGGAAGGTCAGGACGACTCGCGATAGAACCAATCATAATAGTGCACTCTTCTGTCACCTGAATGAAGAAAGCGCGAATTACTCTAGCATTGAGCACATTGTGCGTCTTGCAGAGCTGAGCATTCGCTGGGGAGTAGTCGAGGTACGAAGCAAGGTTGGTGAGCGTAAGTGTGATGAGGTTCTTGGGTCGATGAAATTTCGCTGGGAACTTCTTCATGGCTTCTTCCTGCCCCTTGAACCACTTATGTAACAATAATCTACATTCCTTTAGATAGATCTATATCAAGAGTATTAGATATTAAATAGACTTAATGAGTCTATAATCTAACTTGTAAGCAGAGGTGCGGAAAGAGGTACTGCGG
>LLCD01000947.1:0-13621 GCA_001414355.1 Hymenoscyphus salicellus
GCAAATGTATATTCATCTAAAGAGTGAGAGTATTTAGTGTATCTTACGTAAGTACTGGTGTAAGAAGTGCGGCTGTCTCTATAGATGTTCAGCGTGAGTATATACGAGTCTAGATGCACTCATAGAGCCCGGCTCGCAGAATGGATATAGATGAACTCGAAGAATGAAACTTTGCTATTCCATTCGTCTGGAACAATTGACAATATTCTCCCTGGTCAGTCTGAACACTGAATCATCATTCTCTAAGCTGACTCGAAGAATTGAAAGCGTTCTCCGAGACCGACTAGGAAAATGGAAATTGGTTATGACTGCACGAAAACCAATTCATACAAACTATGGCAATACTTGTGAACCAAATTATAAGATCTTTGTCCCACCAACTCAGTGGAAAAAGGAGGCGGCAGTAAATACCTCTCGTTCTTCAAAGAGTCATTCGAAGTACGGAGGCACCTTGCTACCACCTGTCCCTGCGAGTCACCCTGTAGTGACAACAATACAAGTGCCCCAAGAAAACCGAAAAGAAACCACCACAAAAATACAAGCAAAAAACACAAAAGATTGGGTAATGCCATTTCCCCAAACCTAAAGAGCTAACGCTACATAATAAACTACTATTAAATAGCCAAATTGAATATTAGCAGTACGTGCTAAGAGGTTGGCATTGCATTCTCTTTCTTTCCTTTCCTTTCCTTCTCCGCTTCCCCCGCCAAGGGTACCCTCTCCTCAAATCAAAACTTTCCCAAAACAAACACTACCTCGCCATCTTACAAATTTGTGAAGAAACAAACAAACACTGGTATCAAAACTACAAGGGCACTTAATGCTAATTTACCCCTTCTCTCTCCCTCACACTATCTCACAAGGCCAACCTACTTGATCTCAGGAGCAGCTGCAAGCTTCGCGAATTCGGCGTTGAGTTTCTCAATCTCTTCACGGGCTTTGACATCCTCGGGGTCTTCTTCATCGACCTCCACCTTGTTTTCGATAGGTGCAGGGGCGGTTTCGACCTTTGCTGGCTCCTCAATGGCAATTTCCTTGATTGGCTCCTCGACGGAGGTCTCAGGCTCGATAATTGCTTGCTCTTTGACTTCTGGCTCAACGACTGCTAGTGTCTCTTGTTTCTTCTCGACAATCTCTGGCTCTTGAACTTCTGGGGCATCGATTTCAGGGGAATCTTCTTTGGTGTCAACAGCGACATCTTCGACTGGTTCGGAGATCGCGACTGGTTCCTCGATTTGGGATTCTTCCTTCACAGATTCTGGCTCTGGGACAACGACATCCTCCTTGGTCTCTACAACCGGGCTGACGACTTTCTCTTCAACTTCAAGTTCATCCTTGGATACTTCTGGCTCAACTTCGGCCACTTCCTTGACCTCAGGTTCAGAAACTGGTGCAGCTTCAGTGGTTTCTTCAATTGGCGCTTCCTGAACTTCTGGAACATCAATCATCCCCTCTGAAGCAGGTGCAACGACGACTGGTTTCTCCTTGGGCGCTGCTTTGACGACAGATTTCGCAGCTGGTTTGATGACCGGTGTAGGTGTCTTAGGTCCCTTCTCGACAGGCTTCGTGTGTTTTGTGGCAATCTTCGCTGGGGCAGCTTGTCTGGTTTTTGGTGCAGGGCTACCCTTTGAAGCATCATGAGTTTTTGGTGGACCATCTTTCGTAACAGGACGTCGAACAGATGGTGCTCGTTTTGGTGGCCCAGTACTCTCTTGCTTTTCAGCAATTTTACCTGATGATGCATTTGTTGGTCGCATCATCCGTGCTAGGAACGAATCATCTGCAGGTGCAGGCTGGTGGGGTAAACTCGCTCGAGAAGTCTGCTTCTTGATTACTTGTGGTGGAGGACCAAGTGAAGGTCTACCACTACCGTGCTTCAAGGTGGAAGGTTTGCGACCTAATGTGGATGTAGTACTTACTCGACTTGGTGAGCGAGAAGCAGCAGTATTGGCTTGAAGTGAATTGATTGGCTGAGAATTGCCAGATGCGCGACTTAGTGATTGTCTTGTGGCCGCCGGAGGTGATGCTGATGTCTTCGAGCCCGAGGAAGCAGTGTGTGCCGTCAGAGAAGCAGGTAGCTTGACTGGGCGTGTTGGAGACTTGGGACGGGGCTTCTTGAAGCCAGTTTGTGGTGGTGATTCCTTGGGAATTCTGGTCTTGGGGGCAGAACCATGGGCTTGTGCTGTAGGTGGTCTACTGGATGCCCGTGTTGTAGCAGGCTTTGGTGCCAAAGAAGCTCTGGGAGCTTTTGTTTCCTTAGCTTTCGTTGGTATCTCCTTTGCCTTTGCCTGAGTTCTATTTGGGGTTGTTGGCGTCTTGGGCATTGCCGGTGATTTGAGATTTTTCTGGGGAGAGGCCTTGGAGGGAACGGCGGTTCTGGCAGTAGAGATTGGTACAGGCTTAGTGGTAGTCTTGCTTACGGTTGGCTTTTCGGCAGGTTTGGCAGTTGAAGATTTTGCACTCCCATTTGTGTGTCCATTCGTTGTCTTCTCTCCCACTTTTGGTGCAGGGTTTGCCGATTCCTTCTTCTTCTCAGTGCCATTCGAGGTGGGTATTTTCTTCTCTGCAGGCTGGACCTTCTCGGCAACTACCTCTGGTATTCGCTCCTCCAATGCAGAATGCTTCCTTGGGCCCAGCTCGGGAGCCATTGATTGTTTCTTTGCCGGCATATCGCTCGAGGTCTCTTCGTCGATGCTGAAACTTGTCCTCCGCCTCGATGTACTCGATGCACCACTATCCGCTCTCTTGAGTCCTATCTGATTTCCTAGCTGTCCACTTCTCTCGACGGTAACAAAACTGGTCCGAACTTTGGAAAGAGGTCGGGGTGAAGTCCCTGTACTTGCACCGCCTTGGATGGTTTAGTTGAAGTTTAATCACGGAAGGGAAGGAGCTCCTGACCTACTGAACCCCCCCCAGGAGAACGGCCTCGATCCTCGCCTTCTGCGGGATCCTTATTCTCGAACATTGCCCGCAGGTTACGGACACCTCCCGACATCTTGAGGGTGCGTTGAATGCCCTTCTACTGTTTTATGCGGCCCGCCGATGGAATTCGCTGTGGTTGATCAAATTCCGGTGTTAAGACTCGAGAGCCCTTGCTACTCATGCGGCGTTGACCTAGAAAGTAACTCGAATTGCACTGCTTCTAGGAGGAGAAAATGTAATTATTCAAGGGATGGACGGAAGAGCGTTTGCACTTGGGCACTGTGCTTTGGTTGGGCTAAGAGGAGAGGGAGGATCGGTTGCAGTCAGGAGTAATTGGCGTGAGCTAGTTGAGACAAGGGGTGCAGTGAATCGGATGGTAACCCTACGCGACAAAGATGGACATTTGTCAACAACGCGCCAGAAAATCAAAGAAAAATAGCAATGTGGGAATAGCTTCAAAGGAGATTCTGTTCAGATGGCGGGAGTTCGTGGTGGCAGTAGATCGGACGTTCCACGTCTCAAAAGTATATGAGGAGACTTTTATTATGCAGGGGCGAGGTGGATTTGGGACTTTGATGGTGGGGAAATTCGATGCCAGTCGAGCCAGTGTTGGGTGCCCCTATTTTTGTTACAAGGGGGACCTGAACCTGAACAATAGGTAGCCGCCACGAGAAATCCTTCCCCTTGGTAGGTACGAAAGGGATTAGACAAATTATATGCATTGTCTGAGAAGGATTAGAAGAATATGGAATTGGACCTCTCAAAGCTTCCAAATGCTCCTGCAAAATTAAAGCATGAGTAGAGTACAGCCCGGGGATTTTAGGAGTACCGAGAAGTGAATTCCATACGCAATTATTCGCTCTATGAAGAATCGACAGTAAATTGTTGGTCTAGAGAAAGCATCACTGATTATTACAAACTAATTCGCGCAAGTTCGTCTAGAAAAATTAATTTCTAGGCTTTCTAAATTCTTACAATAAATACAAAACTGCCACGTACAACCCCTGGTTCACGGGAGAGCACCTGCATCTTCGAACGCCTTCCTGCCTTGGAAGCAAGGCCATAATCAAACTCTAAATAAGGCAGGCCTCGGTTGCTCTTTCCGCCGGAGGGTCAAAATCTTTCTGGCCGACATCGCATCTAGAACCTCCGTCACTCACAACAACCAACCACAAAAATGGCAGCCAGAACCCTCAGAATTGGTATACAACCCCAATTTACAATCAATTGACTCCCGCTAACTCCCCTACAGGTCTCATCCCCGGAGATGGAATTGGAAAAGAGGTCATCCCCGCCGGTCGCAAGATCCTCGAAGCCCTCCCAGCCTCACTAAAGCTCAAATTCGAATTCGTCGACCTCCAAGCCGGATTCGAGACCTTCGAGAAAACTGGTGCCGCCCTCCCAGATAAGACCGTCGAGATCCTCAAGACCGAATGCGATGGTGCTCTTTTCGGTGCCGTGAGCTCCCCCTCCAAGGCTGTCAAAGGCTATTCTTCGCCCATTGTCGCACTCCGCAAACGCCTCGATTTATACGCCAATGTGCGACCTGTCAAGAGTGTCATGACGGCCAAGAACCCAATTGATATGGTTATTGTGCGGGAAAACACTGAGGATTTGTATGTCAAGGAGGAGCGAACATATGATGCCAAGGATGGAAGTGGGAAGGTTGCGGAGGCCATTAAGAGGATTTCGGAGAAGGCTTCGTTCAGAATTGCTACTATGGCTGGCGAGATTGCGTTGCGCAGACAGAAGATTCGGGAGAGTGGAGCTCCAAGCATACACACATCACCACTTGTGACTATCACCCACAAGTCCAATGTTCTCAGTCAGACCGATGGGCTTTTCAGAGCTACTGCTAGAGAGGCATTGACCAACCCCAAGTTCTCCAGTGTGGGTGTGGAGGAACAAATTGTCGACTCGATGGTTTACAAACTTTTCCGCCAACCTGAAACATACGACTGCATTGTTGCACCAAACTTGTACGGAGACATCTTGTCGGACGGAGCAGCAGCACTGGTTGGATCTCTCGGTCTTGTTCCAAGTGCCAATGTTGGAGAGGGATTTGCTATTGGAGAGCCATGCCATGGTAGTGCACCAGATATCATGGGTCAAGATATTGCAAACCCAATTGCTACCCTAAGAAGTGTCGCTCTTATGCTGGAATTCTTGAACGAGGAGGAGGCTGCTGCTAAGATTTATGCTGCAGTTGATGGCAATTTGGAAGCTGGTTTGTTGTTGAGCCCAGATCTAGGGGGAACTGCCACCACTACTCAAGTTGTCGAGGACATCTTGAGACGACTATAAATGTTTTCAAATAGTACACCAAAAGTCAAAAAGTAGAGTTTTAGATTTGATACCAATTAAAATTTCCATGCTTAATCATTGATCGCCTGTATTTTGACACCCCTTTTGTACACAGTCTTTACACATGCTTCATGGTACCAAAGTACTTGGATCCGACCACAAATGCCCAATCCATATCATACACATATCTTCTCAATCCCCTATTCCCTTCCCAATACTCTTCCCACCCTACAAAACCCTACACAACAACATTCCCCCAACCTTCCTCTCCACACAATCCCTTGCCTCCATAACCCCCCTATCAGTACTAACAAAAAGACACTCCCCGGGCCTCGTAAGCCCCTTTACAAACCCCGCCTCCCTCCCCCTCACAATCCTCCCCAACCCCTCGACATCCATCCAAATCCGCTTCGTGGGTTTACTAACCATGCCCATGTTACTCAACACGGGCTCATTATTGTAATACTTCATCCCCAACCATAGTCTCCGTGTAGCGATGTTTTCTTGTGTTACCGGCTCTGGGATGTAGGTTGAGAGGCTGTGAAGAGGGGGTGGTGTGAGGCCGCCTCGTGTGACGGAGGAGAGGAAGCCGGAGGCTTGGAGGGCGAGGGTGAGGGTGAGGATCATGTTTGTGTGGGGGACGGAGGTGAGGCCTAGGCGGGCTTTGGAGGCGTTTTGGAGATGGGAACAGACGTTTGAGAGGTGGACTAGGGACATCTTTGCGGTGGGTGAGGGTTGGCCTCCAGATCGTGGATTGGGTAGGGGGCCCGGGTGGGCGCAAGTTTGTGGTTTTGTGGTCTGCTGAGGTAGAGGCTTTAGAGCGCTTCGAGGGTGACTTGGTTATTGTATTCGGGGTTTGAGGATTCACTGAGATGGCAGAGACAGTGGTTCGAGAGGTTGACGTCTGCGGTGATGAGGGAGAGTGGTGTTGGGTTGCAATGTTGCTTGGTGGTTGCTCTTGATGTTGAGCATGAAATTGAAGCTCAAGATCTCGAAAAATAAGTTGCCAAGGGTTGAGCGCTCGGAGTTTCTTGGCATAGCGGGATTCCGCCCAAAGCTAATTGTGCTTACCCCTGTCGACTGGAAAGACGTCCCGAGGTCTGGAAACTTTTGCATACAAATCCGACGTGGTATCCAAGTTCATTCCAGTTCAAGTGAATTAAATTGTTGATCTAAACTCACCTGATTCCGCATGCTGCAGATTCCATTTATATATTTATATTCATCTTCAGCCAACCACAAGCGCGATATGCAAGAAAATCGCGCTTAAATTACCCTCATACATATCAGCTCCTTATTGGCTGACAGTCCTGCAAGTTACCGCCGAGCTGTCAACCCCTCCAACAGCAATTCAATTGCTTCTTCCCTTCTCTTTCTTCCTCTCTCTCATCCAACTTTCTCTGCTCCTCTCTTGTTTTTCGGTTTCTGGCGAGCGCTTTCCTTCATCATTCGCCACACCCTTTGCGCAAGGCGTTTTACCTAGACAGCATGGCCGCGAGACCTGGGGAGGAGCTGGTTGCGACTCTGTGAGCTGAAATCCCGCTCCTGGGCCTTTTTCATGCTAATATTGCGACAAACAGCTTCGCCGATATACATTATTACTATGGCCCTCCTACTGCCAAACCCCCTCATCATCGATTTGATAAAGGCTCATATGTCTATCTCTTCGAAAATCCTGGCCATCGGCGCGCCAGAGTAGAAGTCGCAAACAACGCAGGAACCCCAGAGCAAGATGCTTTCAATGGACGTTAGTTATAAACATCTGGATAAAATCATAGCAAGCATTACTGACAGTCAAATATTAGATCTGGATGGCGCTCATGTTCATTACTCATACAAGCACTCTACCCTTGTTACGTTGACAGTAGAAGGATCAAATCGAAGCTCTTTCGGGAGTCCCCCCACAGACACCCAAGAATGGCATTTACCCACATTCGATCCCCGAAACGAGAACAAATATATGTATAAGCTACATACCATCGATATTTATTTTTGGGTAAAGGAGGATGCGCTTCAGTTTGTGAATGGAGTCAGAAGGGTGTTACCCCAACCGCAAGTCACGGTCCAAGATGAGCCAGTTGCTCCACCTCCTCACCAACACGATATGAGCCCAGTAGTGCAACGACTAGAAAATGTTGCCATTGCGGACCCATCCTATCAACAAGGCCAAACTCGAAATTCTCAAACTACATCACATCCTCCAGCTCCATTGTCACGAAGTAGCACCGGCAATTTTCCCGGACCTCCAATTGCCCCTGTTTCTCGAAGCAGTACTACTACATTTCCCGGCCCACCGATTTCAGCAACTCCCCAAAGTATGGAAGCAGCAAATTTCGTACCTCTAGCATACAACCCCGCCGCACCTGCTGCACCCGAGACAATCCAACACCGAGAAAAGACGCCCCCACCTGAAGACGGTGCCGGCAATCCACTCGTAGCAGCCGCGGCAGCTGATCAAGGGCAACAATTCGGAGCCCCATATCAAAACCACGGAGGCTTCTCCGGCCCTCCACAGCCACAACAACAAACGAGTTATTTCCCAGGCCCTCCAGCTGCCCATACCCCACCATCACAATTTGCCCAGCATCCTCCTCCCTCGGCTGGTTTCCAATCAAGCTTTGGTCAACCTCCACCTCCACCATCAGCTGGGTTACAATCACCCTACGCTCAACACTTCCAAAACTCATTCGCTGCTCCCCCCACCGCACCAGCAACATCCAGTCCTTACGCTCAACCCCCTTCAGCAGTCGCTTCTGCACCTCCCCCACCACCCTTCCATCAGCCAACACCACCAGCATCCAACACCCCCCATATCCCCGTAACACAACAATACGCCCAATACCCCATGTCTCCCGGCCTCTCATCCCCGGGCCTCTCATCACCAGGAATCTACTCCCCCATGAACCCATCCTTTGGGTCCTCACCCCCTGCTCCATCAGCGCCCCCGCCAGCCACTGCACCACCTCCTCCAGGCGGCTTCTCACAGTATAATTACCAGAACCAAGGTGATCATTTGAGTAATACGCGACCGCATCAGACGGATTACTCGATTCATCAGCAGGTTTACCGTCCTACGGAGGTGGAGGCTACGAAGCCGCAGAAACCACTGAAAGCTCCAACTGGGAAGTTGGAGGAAAGGGCGGGGAGGTTGGAGAAGGGGGCTAGCAGTTTGTTTAAGAGGTTGGAGAAGAAGATTGGTTAGGGAATTGGTATTTGAGATGGGGTATTTATGAATGAATTGATGGGAGATGGGATAACGAAATCGATACGAAATGATGATAAATGGGAGGGGAAGATATGGGGATAATTCTTAGTGAGTAACCAGGTGAAATTGCATTTCCCAAACGTTGAAGAATGAATGCAAATTTGTTAATTTCGAGCTATTTAGTGCGACGTCCTCCTTTCCCAGTTTTTCCAATCCTCCCTGTGCTGTATATTTACCCTTGCCCATTTTTGTACCTTTCCTTTTCCGACCTTTTTCCTTTCCTTCGTAACTCCGTTTATCCATTAGTTTCTGGCTAGCCAGTATTTCACAAACTCCTCTTCATATCCTTTTCCCCTTACTCGTTAACCCAATTTCCCCTTTTTTGCGACTCGCCAAGTGGTATCACGTGATACTAGTACGAGAGAATCCTTGGATTTACTACCTCTAAAAATTGTTGTACCCGTTTCTTGTTTTTGGGTATTCGTCTTCGGATTGATAAGAGTTTGGAAATCGTGTGCCGATGCCGGAGAGTATATGGCCCAATTGGATTTGGTCTGTGTTCGGGGATGGGGTGTAGGTGTTTCGGATTAAAGATGAATCGTACTCTTGGACTTCTTGGTCGTTGTCTTGTTGGCTGTATGGATACGCAATTGAGTATGGGCTGTAGTATACACTGTATCAGAAGTCGCTCGCCACTTGTGGGCCTTATTAATGGACTTTGGTAGTGAAGTATCTTATCTGAGGAGAAGATAAGATGTATAGTGCATCGGAGTTGTCTGAGGTCTGGTCACCGATAACTGGTTCGTATCCATTGTATCTCTGTAACGGATACGATAACGAGCCTTCGAGGTTTTGCATTGGTGTTACATAGGGATCGATGGATTGAGTCCCGGCCTGGGGATGTTCGAAGTGGGCATTGCCCTGGGCAAGTGGTGTCATACCAAACGCGTTGGAGACAACTTGTTCCTGGAGGGCGTGTGTGAAAGAGATGCCGAGACTGGTGAGTGAGCTCGCGGTAACTTGGGCTTGCACTACTCTATGTTTGTTGGCGAGAGAGGAAGGGTCTTCGTCAAGGGCCATTTGGTGGAGGTCATGAGCTTCCATGGCTTGGGGGGTGAGGGTTCGATGAGTGGGAGATTGTTGGTGGACTCCGTTGGTGTTAGTTCTTGGATGGCGGCTAAGTAAATAAAAATGGGTTAGCTTGGTGCTTGAGGGAAAAAAGGGGAGACATGGTTGGGGTCGTCGGCGGACTTTTACAGTGTCGAAGGCCGTACGTGGGAAATAGAGTGACATAGACAGGGAGATGAATAATGTCGGAGGAGTGCAAAGAGTCAAAGAAGTTTACCCGGAAGAAAACCTGTGATGATGGCTGGGTCCAGTCATGGTGGATGGAAGCAATGTCTAACGAGAGATAAGGCAGCTGAGGAGGTGTATACTGCAGGAACGTAGGTAGGAACGAGGAAGAGGAAGAAAGCTTTACATCGAAGGAAGTGATGTCGATGTCGCTGGCAAAGTCCTCGAGTCGGGAATGCCATCTTATATGTGTGGTTTTTCATACAATTTTGACTAGTGTGAGAAGAGATTAAAAGACTGATAGCCAGCTCACGCTTTGGCAGCCTCCCATCATCCTGCATTTTGCATCTTGCTCAGACGACAGATGATAACCTCGCTCGGGTTTTTAGGAATCCTGACATCTGATTGGACAGCTCCACGCCCGGGCTCGCGACGTTTTCTCAAGCTACACTTCGAGATAGGGTCTCCCAACCCCAGCGCAGCGCAATCTTGCTGCCTTCTGGTTTTTGAGGAGGCCCCGGTAAGCAGTGCGAACTGTTTGCGAACCATTAATTCCGAGCTTCGTAGGTGATGATTCCCGAAATGGGTCTCTTACGGGCACCACGGGAGCTCTCATACTCTCACGTGGCAATCTAGATTGCGTCCTGTCTACCCCGGGCATGGTCTTGAACCTGTTCGCCAATTCAAAATCGTTGACCGCCAGTCTCTCACCTTTTTACTTCCCTTTTTGATCTAGTTTGTGGCCCTCGGCTCATGTTTTGTCCCCATGTAACAGGAGCGAGCCCAGTTGCCAGGAGCCATACACGAGGTTTCTCATTGCTTGTGTCATTAAGCGGGCTCCTTTTTTCCAGAAGGACTTTGCCCTTAGTGGTAGATCCCATCTACCTCCACCCTTCAACTGCACAGCTCCATCCCCATCCCTTGGCTGTTGGGCCGGGACCCTGATGAAGAATTACGTGCGAGTGTTTCTGTATCTCCCGGAAAACGCGACATGGACCCAGCCAACTTTCTTGTCCTCGCTTTCCCAAAGTCATCGTTTGACTAGGACTTGTACTTAGATCAGTCAAACGCACTGGGGGCTTTTACTTGGGTCTTCCAACGAGAGATGCAAAACTTTAGCTTCATGTTAAGATTTCACACAAAAGGTGCGTGGTAATCTCAACTGCCAGTGCCATTACTGTCCATGCCTTCTACCCTTGATTGAGGCTTCATAAGGCAGTAAACAGGCGATGCAGCAAAGGATGGCTGGCTAAGCGCCATGTCGCCATCCCGAGCCTTTTCCTAGCTACCTTTTCCATATTTCGGGCTCTCGGCTTCCTCCTTATTCGACGCCTTATCCAGCAGTTGCGCTCTTTTTTCGGCGACTCTGCGAGCCACACCAGCGCGCCGGCGCGACAGGGCAGATCTCGTAGGTAATTTGAAGTCGGTATCTTACTGGCCTACTGTACTCGTAATGCGACTTCCAGATGCAGCTGCAAGGGAGTCTGCCAGCATGACAGGGGGGGTTCATGACATGTCACGGCACTACAACGTCCAGGAGCTCCTCCGCCTCGCGGCTTCCAGGTCCTCGACCTCCCGAAGCCGTCACCTTACCAAGCCGATCATGTGGGCGAAGGCAGGGTATGGCATCGACCCTACCTGGGACATCCACTTCCGCCTCTGGCGCAGCGTCTTAACCATCTTACTTAGAAACTGGTTTCTGCCAAGATAGCCAGCCGTTCTTCATCGTCCCTCCCATGTCTTAAAGTCCAACGCTATTCTTAGCACAAATGTTGCTGGAGTGGTGGGCCACCAAAATGGGTGCTATTTTTTGTGACGCAGCTACTCATTCGCTGTTTTGATCAAATTTGCAGCCTATAACTCTTGTGTCTTCCGGGCATACTCGCTTAGCTTGTTGATTCGGATAAATTCCGACTTGGTGTTCAAAGAAAAAACCCCAAGTCAAAATATAACTTGCATATATAGTAGTGCCTGAATTGATGTGGAGGAATGCGGGTACCTCGGATAATGCCCAGTGAATTTCCAATGAGTGTCTATGGTAAGTCGCAAAATACACGATGAATGGACTTCGGGTTGACGTCAACAATTAAACTTGGTCGGGTGCATTTTGCACTTTGCGTTTTATATTGCATCATCTTCACTTTGCACGTTACACTTTTCATTTTACATTTTACATTTTGACATGTCCTGGTACGCCTAGGCTGAACGGCAGGGGTGAATTCAGCGCCTGCTCAGGGGTTTGCAGCGGGTAACTGCCTCCGAAAGACCTGATCACGTTCTCCGTCTGAATGCGGGGGTAACATGTACCTGCAAGCACAAAGTGCAAAACATGAAAATCCATATATTATTTTCCTTTGCCTGATTAAATTAATGTCGATTCGTGTTCAGCATACTCGCGTTCAGCACTGTGTTAGATACTCCCATTGCAAGCACAAAATCATCGTCACGAGTTTTCGAGATGTCTAAGAATTGGAATTTCCACAAGGGTCTGTTGAAGCGACTTTACCTTGAAGAAGGTCAAACTTTGGAAGTAGTGAAAGATATACTAGAGAATAAGCATGGGTTCATTGCATCGTAAGCGATTGCCAAAATTCCCGGGAATGTTCTGACCATATTTGTAGAATCAGAGCTTACCGTATGAAGTTTGATGAATGGGACTTTCGCAAATACAAGTCCTCCAGAAATCCCAAAGTTCGCTATGTTTCGCCGAAAAGAGCCAATCGAATTAGGAAATCCACGACTGCCTCCACGGAAATACACCAAACAACAACTCTTCCAGCTAAACTGGATCAAGATCCAACCCCACAAACACCCAATTATTTGACAATAAATACCACACCTTCTACCCTTCCATCTTCTGCTCAAAGCCTCACGTCGAATTTAACATCATCTACACTTCCCACAATTTCTCCTGAAGAAGCCACATTATACCCCGAAATGCATTTACCGCACTTTACCTACAGACAGAATTCGTTTGCAACGGAACCGATGAGAATTATACAAATTAGAGTTGGGCGTATTTCAGCTTCCGAACTCTCTGGATTACTCGGGGTCGACTCGCAACATGCGATAGAAGCCTTTTTCATGAAATGGCAGAACGATGGCGACTACTTAACCGAGGTTCTCAAGAGAATACGAAAGACACAACTGGTTGGACATATCCTGAACCCGACTATTTATGGAACTGGCAACATTTTCAACTTGCTTCAAGAAAGGGTACCAGCGAAAGACCACCGAGTTCTAATCGCTGCTCTACTGAATGCAAGATTCCCACCTAAAGCGTCGAGCTTTGTCCCAGTACCTAAAGAAGACTGGGTTGAAAAGTTATGTGAAGCTTTTTCCACTATAGATTTTGTCGGCTGGGAAGCAAACAAACGAGAATTTAACGGGGATTGTGATGTGCAAAAGGCAGGGGGTGAGAAGCTCGTCCTTGGGGCCCTCAGCTTGTTGGCTGAAAGACGCTTGGCTCGATATCGTCGTTCTTTAGTGAAATTCACTAAAAATGACGAAATCACCCTTCCACTCCCTCTTCATCCAATCGCCGAGGCTTATTCAGCTATAATAAGGGATACTGAGAAATGTGGCCTTGAAGTTAATGCGTCCTGGTACATCTATAACTTGACACTTGAGCGGCTGGTGAGAAATACCTTAACAGTTAATAGCGCTTATTCATCGCCATTCGTCTCAATTTAAAGAGAACGGGGTCTCGGCGTAAGGGATAGCAAATGATAACTCGGTCAATGGGACTTCTATTGCTCTTCTTTCCAACCATTTCCGCTTTGGTAGCGTTCATCAATTTTTTCTAGGTTCTCAGTAAGAATCAACTTTGTAATATGAGTCTAGAACCACCCTGCTTGGATTTAGATTAGTCACAACCTTAAGTATCTACATCTGTAC
>LLCD01000948.1:0-13619 GCA_001414355.1 Hymenoscyphus salicellus
CTTACACTGAGTGTGTCTGAGCTACTTAGAGTAGAGTAGAGTAGGAAGGACACTATTACCCCACTCTACAGTCCCTACTCGACCTTTTTCTTATACTAATTCTATAGAAGCACCCCTTTGTCGACTAAAATTTACTCAGCAACAAACACAAGTTCATCGCAAACCGACTGGTTGGCATTGGTCCTCTGTTCTATTATTCGATACTTGGGTATTTCGTAGCGTTTGAGCGAGTCTTTTTGAATGTTTACGTGTTATTTCCTGGGTTTAGAGCATCATAATACTTCAGATAGAAGGATTACTTAGCTTGTACTGTCATTTCTCGGAAAGTTGGGCGATTCTCGGAAGTATAGGTAGGTGGTGGTAGGTGGGAAATCTCAGGTATTGTAAGATCTCAGATTATCGGTCTTGGTTGGGATCTTTACCGCTACCAATCGTCTTACATACGCTCTAATCTCAAAGTCATAAGTATCTAGGTAGATTTAGTAATTGAGAAAGGGGGTTGGTAGTTTAAATACAAGTTGGAACTTCCCGCCTTGCCAGTAAAAACGGGGTTCTTGGTGTTCAGAGCCCATCGGACCTCATTCGGTTACTGGACAATGTGTAGTATATTATGAGAAGAGTGTGTTGTCGTAGTAATAAATACGCTGTTCTGAGAGTTTATCAACGTCTTCTGCGCTATAAAAATTTGTTTGTGATTTTCTTACTAGTGTTTGCTTCTTGCCTGTACTTGAGCAGGATTTTATTGACTTTACTAGAGTGTAAAGTTCAGATACGCCAAACTTATGAATGCCGATTTTTTTATCCTCTTCGGCGTGAATCGACTCTCCAGGTTTTTAATGATGTTCCTCCTAGGTCGATGCCTGGATGTGGATAATATATTTTGAATCCATTCTTGGGTTGGTGGCGGGGGAGGTGTGACGTGTTGGTTGTATAGAGCGCACTGAGGGTTAAGTTGGTTGAATAACTGTATATTGCGGGTCTTCTGCGTGAAAATTAGATGATTGTTCCGGGGTATAGATTGCAGTTACATAGAGTTAATAAGCAAATCCAATGCTTATACTGTATAATGAGCTTCACTGGTTTCTGTTCTCAACTAACTCAAAAGCAGGTTGCGAAAAAATAGAACCAAGTCCGCGTTGCGATAGGGTTGAAGGGTTTTTCTTCCCTTAGAAGAGTAGTTTGTAGAATATAAATCTCTTTGCACACTTGCCAATTATGCCATGGATAGTAGAGAGTATTTTGAAGCCTCCTGTAGCATCTTTCATTATCATTTGTTATTAGATTTGCTTAACGAAGTGATGGTCGAGTCTGGCAATACTGAAAATTACTTGAATGATTCGTCGGTAGACTTTTTACGAAGGTCGATAACCCCGACACGGGTAGTTATTTTGTAGAACGAAAATTTCTGAAGTTTTGGTTACTCGTCTGAGGGGATCGGGATTGGTTTACTTTTATTCTTTTCTAGGTGTAAAATATGATGGCTATAATAGCTGGGGGGTAAACGAATTGTTAAATAACAACTACCACACAATTGATTTTACACTTCAGGGAACAATAATACTTGATCCAAGCGCTGTTTCGAGACTGGATCTATATTAATCCAAGGAGAATTAAACATTTCTCTCTTGAAAATTTCAAAAAAGAGGTTTACAAAAAGAGATTTACAAATAGAGGCTACAAGTCAAAATAACACGAAGTTATAGACTACATATACAGCTCAATCTAAAATCTATTGGGTAAGTCCGTCTTTTTTTTTATGTTATCGATTGTATCTGTCTCAGACTCTTTATCTTCAGACAAGTTTGTTTCGGAAACTCAAAAACCGGATATTGGATAGAGAGTTAAAGAGAAGTAATTAAAATAGAATCGACAGTAGATGTTATGTTGACAGTAAGTACAGGATTTGGGTAAGGAGCGGTATTGCAAAAGGTTATTTGGGTCCTGTTTTACCTTGGCATTTTATTTGGTTGGTGTTAATAGGTAATATGGTGGATTGGTGTAGCCGTCGGTTTCGCGTGTACTTCGTCTCTTTCGCTGGGTTGAGTGCCGCCCTGAGGTCCAGCACCCGGGGTTCAAATAGTAGGCTGATTGATTGCATTAATTTCACTTGGAGAGTTTTAGAAGTGAGTAGTGAGGAAATAATAAATGAGGAAGTGATGGGGTATTGAGTGTATTAGTGCGTAGGGTTGTCGAAGGATAAAGGGAGTAAAGTTTCACCTCTTATAATATATAAAGAGTGTGTATATTGAGATTGAAAAGTTTAATTCCAATTTACACACCAGCAAGTTCCCAAAAAATTAGACCTTTCTTTCTCAGCATTCCACATAAATACACGCCTTAGATATCTTTGCTAAATCAAGGAACTGGCGTGTGCCGGAAAAATCCTCGAATGCGTCAGCCTTGTTATAACCGAAGACATTCCGGCTGATTTGGGTCGATACCTCATTTGCAAGAGATCTCATTTTTCGGACTTGGAGGTTCCCTTTTCTTCAAGGTTGTTCTTTAATATGTTAGAATGGAGACGATCCGTTGTGCAGTCAAAAACTTACCTTATTTACTTCTCTCTCGTAGAATATAGCCCGCCAAGCAGTCTTTCAATATGTGCTGTCTTCCCAATATATTGCGAAAAGAAAACAGAGAAAACCCGTTCATAATATCGTGCAATGTACTTGAATGTAACGACTTATTGCAATATATAAAGATATGAGAAAACAAAAGTACGACCGCGGGATCAGTTGGTTCGAAGTCAAGGTTGAGGAAGAGGCAGCACAGGTCTTCAAGATGACCATATTTGAACGGACAAGATGGTATAAATAATGGAAGACCGAGACTCTGGCTGACTATCGCAGCAAAATACAATGGGTTATGAAGACCGAACGAGACCGCTTCACTGGTAAAGCTGGAAATGAAGCGAACCTCAAGTGAAAGAGAACCCAGATGAAATAGAAAATAAGTTAAGGGTGATTGCCTCTTCGTCCATGGTTGTTACCAAGCTCAAGCCACTCAAATCTAAATGAAACTTTCAACGGTGAGAAAAGAACCGACAGCAACAGCTAAGAGCTTCGAGATCCGTCTTCAAGAATCCTTCAACTTATCGCTTGTAGTAAGATCTTGTAGAAGTAATAAAAGCTGAACAAGGCTGTGAGAAGGTTGCGATACAGCGGTTCGATTAAGCTGAGAGCAAAGCATATAGCCAACAAGAACCAATGTCGTTCGGGATACAGATAGTTTCCACAAGCATTGGTGTAGTGTCCTTTGTATCTCCATACTCTCAAGTTAGCAAGGATATCTGAATCCCAAAAATAAATTGGTTTGCGTGCTCCAGAGTGCGGTGAGGTTTTTGTTCTTGGTTTTGGAAAGGTCGCCCCTGCTTCTTTAATAGCTTCTTACTTTGATACTTGAAGCTTGTGTTTACCCATTCAGCGGGATCAATGTTCTCTTATCAATAGCTAAAGTTTGGTTTTGTGGTATTGGGCTTCTAGAAACTCTATACTTTTGCCAAGTGTTCACCTGTGAAAGATGCTTTGGTTGCTCTACTGGTAAACGCCATGCTAAAAGCTTTCGTAGTGAATAGAAGAAACCACATTGTGTAATGAGATACAACCAGGGGAAGTCGACTTCAAAACCCATCACGAACTCGAGCTAGTAAGTCCTTAATTCCGTATCCTATTTCATACAGCTCATTTGCTGAAAAACAAACTTAAGAGACCACCAATGAGTCCAAATCAATTTTTATAGAGCCGTGCACGGCAAAGAAATCGCGATCATGCGTGTTCCTCCGGTCCAGGAAGCAGCGACCTCATATCTAGTGTAGAGTTCCAAACCCGTGGAAGCGAACCAAATCAAAACAAAACACTGTTTTGTCCAAAAATCTTCCAGAATTTCAAAGTAAAACGAATCCAAGGAAAACTATCGACAACAAGTAGTACTTCGAAGGTAAAAGTTGCTGCTTTCAAACTCCAATCTGGATCTAGTACACGGCCGGAAATGCATTGATGCCACGAGAAGGGGTCGAGCGCCGACAGCCGTGTGCATACTACGCCTTCTGACATCAAGATCTTTGAAGGGACCATCCTAGGAATAACTGGGAATTCAAGATTTGCCGCAACCGGCCCAATTGTGGCAGAGCCTCCTTTAAGTCCTTGGCCTCTCTGTCAAAGAACGCACTTGTGTGGTGCGTGGTAAATGATCTTGAACCCCACCCAAGCTCTTTATTAACCGATCGTAAATCAGCATTGATACTTGGATACACAAAGCAGCCATACCATCGGAGTCCCTCGAGCTTTCTTGTTATTCATCAAGCCTTGGAGAAGCCCGTGAAACTGCCTTTCCTACAAAACATAGCCTTCAGTTTCCAGAACGATTTAAAGATCTTGAGATCATCCTCACTTTGCCTACGAGTACGAAGAGCAATAATCTGCATGCCATTTTCATTTCAAGATCTTGTTCATTTATTCATTGCTTCATTCATCTACTGAACACCAAATTCAATGGTCTAAAGGTAGGTCATACCAGAGCAAATCGCAGCACTTGCAAGCTCTAGGAATAACCTTCCGTCCCTGTATTCCCATTCCAATGCGAACAATTCTCTCGTCCCTCGCTTTTTCCTCCAACCCCGATTTTTGCTTTCGTAAAGTGACATCAAACATAGGCGTGAGGCCCAAAATTTCTACCACCTCCCCTTTCAATACTCAACACATCCCTCAAAACGAACGACCCATATTTACAAACCCATCAAAGCAGGATCTAAATCAAGTGCCCGCTCAGGATCAACAAACTGGCCAGCATTACCAAGTCCACCAATGTTGCCCAGTCCAGATGTAGTTGGAGTAGTAGGAGTAGTAGTTGCAGTACCAATCAAATTTCTCATCTCAGCTTCCTCTTGTGTCCACTGAAGATCCCGTCCAGGAGTCTGAGCAGGAGTAAACTCGCCACCACCAAACCAGAAACCCTCATCCACAACAGATTGTTCGAATCCCAAGCCCCAATTCTCTTGCTCCTGAAGTGGTGCCGAGAGGGTTGGAGCCATCGAGGTGGTATCGTTGTTCCACTCGCCTTGAGGAAGCATCGTCTCTTCGAAGAGTTCGGTATCAAATTCGTCATTAGTGCTCTTGGCGAAGGGATCATAATCGGAATGAACAGCATTCATGTGGAGATCTAGATCATAGTCTCTGATGAATTTGTGAGGACAGCCAGGGACCAGACAGAGGATGTTTCTTCTTGGGTCACAATCGTAGGATCTTCCAATGAGCTCATCGATGACAGATGGTTTGACCTTTCTTGACCTCTTACTCTTCCTTTGCTTCTTTTCTGGTACAAGATCCAGCATATCATAATCTTGGTCTTCATCGTGTTCTGGCTCATCGTCATCATCAATATCATCAATATCTCGCTCAACTGATTTTTGATTTTTGCGTGGAACGACTTCTTTCCAAGATAAGCCTAGATGAGCAGTTCTGATGTGATTTTCCAAATTGGCCTTTGTTGCGTAATCAACTCCACAAGCCGCTTCCTTATCGAAACCAGCCAGATCTGGAATATTACTAAAGTCATAAGTACCACAAATGAAGCGCGCACCTTCATGTGAACTTCGGATGTGTACCATGAGATTGTACTGTTTTGTAAAGCTCTTGTTGCAGTTTGTGTATTGACACTTGAAACACTTTCTTTCCTCAACAGTTTTTCCAGAGTGTTGTGATTCAACGTGGCTGTGAAGATCTTGCTTACGACCAAATTTCTTTTCGCAAAAAGGACAGCAATCTCGGTTAGAGTGCTCCTTTTGAATGTGGTTATTGAGCTGATTCTCAGTGGTAAATCCAAGATTGATTGGGGTGCCATCTGGCTTGAATGCACCTGGAATAACACACTGTGTACAAAGAAAAGGGGACTCGTGGACTCGCTTTTGGTGTAGCTTGAGTGCTGTTGGACCCTCAAATCCGGAACTGCATTGAACACCAGTAACAGGATCCATAAAAGTACAAGGGTATGGGGAGAGTTGAAGATGATCAGAGCGTATATGGCGCTGGAGAGTTTGATGTTTGCGAAATGCTTGGTTGCATTCAGGATATCCAGTGCATATAAATCGGTCTTGTCCTTTGTGCGTCTCCATGTGTCGCTTGAGTCTTGTGTTGGTCAAGAAACTCTTTTTACAGCCCTCCCATCCGCAGTCGTATTTCTTCTCCTTCGTGTGGGAACCTTTGATGTGGGAGTCCAGATGCTTCTTTTCAAAATATGCCTTGTCACAACCTTCGTATTCACACTTGAAAGTTCGCTCATTGGTATGTGTTTTGACATGCGAGTCCAGTCGGGAGGGGCGATTGAAGGTCTTGTCGCAGCCAGGAAAGGTGCATTTAAGAGTTTTGTATTCGGATGGAAACCTCTCTCTTCCTGGAGCTGGCGAGAATGGAGTGACTGGTGTGCTGACTTCATTGCCATCGTTTGAGGAGTCTTCATACGATCGGTGAGATTGGTCTTCGTCTGGCTCTCCATCCTCCTCAGCTTTATCGCCAATTGATTGAGGGTTGGCTACTTTTCTCAGTTAGTTACAGAGCCTCCCGTCGGATGCGCATGGCTGCATACCTGCAGAATCTGTTGCAAGGCGCAACCTTTTGGTTGCCTCCTCGAGGGAGCCTGTAGCCTTTCTCTTCATGGCTGGAGCAGCCATCGCGTTGGTGTGTCTGGCTCCTCAACATTTATGAGGTGTATTTGATGGTGCTGGTCCCACAGGATCTGACCTCAAAATAATTTTGACGTGGCTGGTGAATGTGCATCGGCTGTGGCTAGAGAAACACGCTAAACCTTCACCCATAAGGCTAGAGCCAGGCGCATCACTTTTTCTTTGTCCTGTCTCCCAGCACAACACCAGTCCAGTCGCAAACTCTCCAGCTTTCTTTCACACTCCTGCGCAACCACCCAACCCTCCCAACCCGCATCTCAACATGTCTGACGACGGAGGAGGAGATGGAGGGTAAGTTCCCTTTCCCAAGGGTCAAATAATTGGATCAAGCGTTGACTTGTTTGCCTCAAGATTCTCCCCAGCCTACGGTGGTGAGGAGCCCGATTACGATCCAGATGAGCCACAAGAGCCCTACGATCCCGACGAGCAAACACACAACCCAGAAGATACCGCGCTCGGCGAGGACCAGGAGCAGTTCAATAATATAGTCGAGTCGGGCGACCCTTCTGCGGTTGCGAATCGAAAGGGAGACAAGGCACCAAAGAACAAGAAGATTCATAAGGACAACCGAATTACCACACCATACATGACCAAATACGAACGGGCCCGTATCCTTGGTACAAGAGCGTTACAGATTAGGTGAGTTTTGATGGATGGGTGATGGGAGGAGTATATCGTGGTTATGGACGTATTTCTGACACGAGTTCACCTTCAGTATGAATGCGCCAGTGTTGGTTGATTTAGAAGGAGAGACAGATCCTCTTCAAATCGCAATCAAAGAGTTGAGAGAGAAGAAGATACCCCTAGTTATTCGACGATACATGCCTGATGGTTTGTAAGTCATCACAATACCATTTACTCTCATCTTTGGAAACTAACCCAACATCAGCTACGAAGATTGGACCTGCGAGGAACTATTGCAATAGGTGGAAAAATGGATGGCCAAATTATCACTGTTGCATGGCAAATCTAGGGACTCATATGGGCTGGCGTTGTATAAAATTTTGGGCGTTTTGGCATGGAGAGATGATACTCTAGGGAACATAAATATTTGGTGTGACAAGAATACCAATTGCTTTCTTTGATATTATTAATATCTCTTATACTTCTTGACGATGGGCCAAGATAATCACTAGATACTGCAAACTCCGAATCAAAGCCGTATCTTCTCCGAAGGTCGAGGGGATATGGATACCGAACATGGGTATTTGGCCCTACAGTGGGGTTCTTGGAGGGGTCGTTAAGCCTAAAACGTCATACAAATAAATACAGTACCACAACCCCTCTTCAATGAACAACATCTTCCCTCTTTATCTCCTTCCATCCCAATCCATCTTCTCCTTCTAAAACCCAATCCCAATTCCATCACCAAAATGTCCTTTGAAACCAAAGCTACCATCCCCTCCTTTGGAGGAAAACTCCTAAAACTCACCCACGATGCCGATTCCGTTGGATGCACCATGGCTCTAAATCTCTATCTCCCACCCCAAGCCTTCAAAGAAGGAGCCGCCAAAGTCCCGGTTCTGTTTTACCTCTCCGGATTAACATGTACAGGCGACAACTGCGCAGAAAAGGGATTCTTCCAAGCAGCAGCTGCAGAAAAGGGAATTGCAATCGTCTATCCTGATACTTCCCCTCGTTCGTCTGCCCTCTCCCCTCTCCCACTCAATCGAGAAAGAACAAAACTAACACACAACCACCCAGGCGGTCTCGAAATTGCAGGCTCAGAAGACTCCTGGGACTTCGGAACAGGCGCCTCCTTCTACCTCTCCTCCACCACCCCCCCTTACCAAAAGAACTACCAAATGTACACCTACATAACCTCCACCCTCCCCACCTCCCTCTACTCTGCCTTCCCCATCCTCGATTCCTCCCGCGTCTCAATAACAGGCCACTCAATGGGCGGACACGGTGCTCTCACTCTCTTCCTCAAAAACCCAGGGATGTATAAAAGTGTCTCGGCATTCGCACCAATCTGTAACCCCTCAAAATGTCCGTGGGGAGAGAAGGCTTTTACGGGATATCTGGGGGAAGATAGGGAGCAGTGGAAGGAGTGGGATGCTACGGAGTTACTTGGGGGGTGGAAGGGGAAGTTGGATGTGTTGATTGATGTTGGGACTGGGGATGGGTTTTATAAGGGGGGACAGCTTTTGCCCGAGAATTTCGTGGCGGCGGCGAAGGAGAAGGGTGTTGAGGGAGTAGCAGTTAGGTATCAGGAGGTATGTTCATACGTTTCTTTTTTTGTTGGTGGAATTTGGCTAATAAGGAGTAGGATTATGATCACTCGTATTTCTTCATCTCATCTTTCGCTAGAGATCATGTTGAGCATGCAGCCAAATATCTTTTTGCATAGTAAGCTTTGCTCCCCTCCCTTTTTGAATTCGGCAAGAGTTGACCTTGACAGAAGCAATACTCGACCAAAGGAAAAATTGTAGTAGTCAAATCAATAATAGAAAAGACACGAGCGCTAAGCCAAACATGTAATCTTGTTCAGTGATTTTACACTGTCATAAATTCTCTCAGCCACTCGAAAGAGAGCCTGTATCCGCTCTTCCTGCTTGTCTAAACCTAGACAATAAGCTACTTCTTGCAACCTGCAAAAATCGGTTCGCTCTCTCGCGGGTATCTCTATGCAAGCAATCCGATCATCTTTCCCTCGTTGCAATTCCCATGTTGCTCAGCAACACAATCTGTAATTTCGCTGCACCCAAAAGAGGCATACCCTCGTAATTTCGTCTCGTGGCTTGCCTCATTCCAATGTTTCATCCTTGGTCTTTCCTGCCTTTTTCATTTGTTTGTCGTTTTCAGACCAAAAGATTTTCAACTGATCCTTCTATCAACTAACATGTTGGGCCCATCATCCCCATTCTTCTCGCCCATTTTAACCCTCATTTCAGCTTCCGCTTCTCTCTTGATTCTGTAATAGGCCAATTTCTCAAATCGACTCAATCCTTTCCACCAATGTCTTCCAGCTTCGTGCTCGCTGATTCGCTCCAACAAGTCAACGACTTTGATGCGTACATCTCTGTCTTTGTGGAAGAGCCCTAGAGCGATATAGAAGAGTCCGGCATGTGATTCTGGAGCAACTGTGAGTAGTTGACAAATCTCATCATATGAGTGAGTGTATTTAGAAAGTGCAATGTAGATTTCTCGACTTGCAGCCGGAGTTAGTTTTGTCATTCGAAGTCTGTCGTGCAAGTGATGCAGATCAAGTGTTTTCAGAGGTCGAAAGTTGTAAAGCTGGGCGAGGTCCTAGCATGGTGTCAGTAATAATTACGTGGAGGGGTTTGTCGAACAACGAACCTGTTTGAAGCTGAAATAACTCCTTGTGTTTCTCCAGCCTTCAATTCGACTCACACCACCAGCCATCTCTTTCAGCCTTGACGCATCATCACCCCACACATATCCGTGCCCACTGATATTGACATTGCCAGGTTCCGCTTCTTCGACCCCAATGTACAAAGCACTAGCTCCATACAAACCCTCCTCAAACGCCGCCGAGATACGAGTAAACTTCTCAACCCAATCCCGCCATTTCGTTCGAATAACTCCCTCTCCATGACGTGCGGCTATACTACGTAGAACATCCTGCATGAAAGCCTGGTCTCCAGTTGGGTCGCCTGATACTAGCATATTTGTTGATGCTGCGTTGGCAGCGTTGGCGTAAGCCGGGTTTTGCTGCATGAAGTTGGCCATGCCCTCTGTCAATGGAGCTGGTTCGATCCTGCTACTAATCTTCATGCGCCCTGTAGGCAAATCACAAAGGACATCCCACCACTCAGGGTGGTTTTCGAATGTTGGATTTGTGACTCCTGCGATGAATCCGGGAACTTTGAGAAGATCGTCTATTTTACTGAGATCAGTATATGGGAAGGCATGTCGTGTGAAGCCGCGGAGAATGCCCCCAGATACCAATGCACAAGCTGCTAGTACTGCCTCTGCAACTTCACCAGAAGGTCTGTTATGACCGAGGAAGATTACACGCTTTTGCGTCAACATTGCGTTGACTAATACAATGATTGGGTGGGTGTTTGCTCCACTCGTAGTGAGATGCCCATGAAGAGCAAAGGGTTGCGGTTGTTTCGCATGTGGTTCAGCAAAAGTTTGGATGAGTTTAATAAGGGAGAAATCTCCAACTGTTTCGGGCGATACCGCAACAGGTACCTTTATGGGAATTGGAATTCCATTATACATAACCCTGGTCTCAAATTCGTGGGTATCTCGCGGTACTGAGTATTGCGAGTGCGCCACCACATGTGCTTTCGTGCCATTCCGCGTAAGATCCATTCGCCGTTCCGGACTCTCTGCTAATGCGAGTATGTCATCTGGAGCCTCGCCTCTATCTTCAGCCATTCGCATTTGAATCATTTGTTCGAATTTCTCCACGAAAAGATCCTTGTTATCGGAGGATTGAAGAAGGAACCTCTCCAAAAGACTTAATCTGGGCATCAGTGACAGATCCATGGTATTGACCGCATCGTAGAGTAACGCCAGCGTCGCTGGATACGGGGATTTGAAATACTCCTCGAGGGCCAGTAATAACAAGGGCTGATATCAATCTTGTCAGCACGGGAATGGAAATCCAGCCCAACACAAACGCACCTTGTATATATGCAGAAAGGGATGCCTCGTGCATATTGCCATGGCCTTGACTACTGCTCCTCGTTTCGCCGTCGGGTCTTGTTTTGTATTTACCAAATTCAAAACATAGATCAATGGAGGACCTTCACCACCTTCTGGCTCACTGTCGTCAGATTCATCTGCTGTGGTATCTCCATCTAGTTCTTCATTCTCCTCATCGTCCAACGAATCTTGGTCCTCGGGACCCAACCGTCCTGCGGCGCGATCCTTCCTCCTTTGCCTCCTCTGGCGGCGTTCCTCTTTCAATTCCGCCTCCTCCTCTTCCTGGCTGGTATCTTTGTGCAGAAAGAATATGGTCCAGTCCTGATTTCGAACATGCGCTTGATCTGGCAACATCAATTCCGCCAACATGTGCTCGTCGCCAGTGATCGCCACAGGGTATTGGTGTTCCATGATCGGCCCCTTGTCGATATCGAACGAAGCCACCAAAATGTACTCGACATGATTCTCCCCCTCCCCTCGCGGGTATTGTGACCGCAGTTTCCTCCGTGGGTGAGCGTCTGGGTTGTACTTGCGCGGCGGCGCAGACAGGGAAGAATGTTGGGAGGAGATGCCGCTGGAGGGGGTTTTGGAAGTCGACCCCGTATCGGACGTTCGATTGGTGTCAATCATGGGGGGATTGGGAGAGCGTGAGGGTCTTCTGGAATGTCGCGACATGGCTGACGGCGATCGGGAGGAGGGGAAGGAGGAGAGGGAGGTACGCCGCATTGTTTTGGTGTTGAGGCAGAAAGTCTGAGAGTTCCAAAGTCGCGCAGTGATGCTGGTCGGATCCCCTAAAAGCCGACTTCTGACGGAGGTACCAGCGCAGGCGTGGCTGGAGCAAAATGTGCCGTGAAGCTGCCTTACAGTACTACAAAAGCAGCAGTAAGTAAAATAACTCTTATAATAGGTTTCAAAGCATTACCTTAAATAGGTACTTTAGGCCAATCATACTTTGGTGTTTTGAGCTCTCTAGCTTAATATTTTTAATTGTCTTTAAGCAATTACCTTGGAGCTACCCCTGAAAGCTGGGGCAAAAACTAATAAAATCGGCAGTAAGCCGTACCTGCCTATCTTACCGTTGTTCCACCTATCTTGGGCAATTCAAAGCAATTACCCTAGATGAGTGAGAGAATTTGACGTAATGACCTAAATCTTTCGAACAATGATTTCCAATTGTGCTAAAAGGGTAGAGGAGAAGGCAGGGCCAAGCCTGATATTTACTGTCGCTTTTCTTGTCGGAGGCACGACCGGAGGTATTTACTGCCGCTTTTACCTATGTCTAGGCGGCTCAAGAAGGCAGGTGAGTTTTAATAAGCCATTCGAGGGTCCTGAGAGTCAGATTACAGCTGCAGGAGGCGCCCAATTAGTCGATTTCTTGCATTAGGCGGTCAAGAGGGAGGCACGAGGCAGGCAGAATTCGCTTAAATAGTAAGGACATCAGACCAAAAAAATCACGAAAATACCCCCACGACACCCCCACCGCTTAACACTACCCGTAAGCCACATCATCGCCCGAGAGCCCCTTATAAAAATGGAAAAGCAAATTCGATCGACCATCCAAAAATAGGGATGCCATTCCCAGATGCTTCATTCCATGCTCCTCCTATTTTTCCAGCAATTGTGCTAACTTACCAGTCATAGACTCATAGTTCGCTACAAAAACCGCAAACGCTCCCCCACGGGGTCCCCACGTTATGGGTCCTCGGAGACACAATGACAGGCGTCACGAGCTTCTAGAATTACATAAAATGGGTAGCGTTCATGTCAACGTATGCCAACGTATGATGGATCTTGGACAGGGCCTACATCTTGGTGTCCCCCTGTTGCCCAGTTGCCCGCTTCACGCCCGTTAGCGAACCCTCGCCCCAGGTCTTTGAACGTCGACCCAACGCAGCGATACCACGCGAGCGGTCAGTCGGCCATGCAAAACCCCCACACTAACAGTCAGACATGAGGGAAAAAAAAGCAGCGTAGCAGACGTCTAGCAAGCATTTCCAGTTACAGCAGAAGAATTTTTGCATTTGTCCCCATTCCCAATCTCACCTCACCTCACCTCACTCTCCACCAACCTGCTGTCCCGTTGCTCGTACCTCTCCCCCTACCCAGTCGTCACCCAGTCGTCTGCTTCTCTCCCCTCCTACCCACCGCTCAGCCCCGGACCCAGCCAAGCAAACACCCCTCCTTCCTGTTTTCCATGTTCCCTTTTTGCCCACCCAGTACCGGGAACAACAAATCATGGCTCATGGAAGAGGTGTGCGCAGAGGTGTCTCATGGACGCCACTGACCCGTGGTCGGAGCCTTTCTCCTCTGCGTAAGCCAC
>LLCD01000949.1:0-13618 GCA_001414355.1 Hymenoscyphus salicellus
CCCCAGAGTCCGAAGGTAAAAGTTCGCGCCACAAACAAAAGAGACGAAGAGAAATCCAAGTACCTGATCCGCAATTACCATTTCCACCAAGTTATCAAACCACAAACCGCAATAATAACAATGACAACAAGTGCAGCTGACCAATCATCGTCCCCAGAATTGTCACTTTGTCCATAATCAGGAGTTGGGTGTTGGTAGGTAACAGGGGATTGTCGAGAAGTCCAGACATCCTGATGATTGTGGTAATTTTGATAGAGATTTGGACTTGGAGGGGTACAAATTGGCGTAACAGGAGCGGAATTGTACCTCGTCGGTATCGTGGTTCCATACCCGGGATATTGAACTATTCGTTCCCGTCTCGCTTGTTGGACTGTAGAAGATGCAATGGACGCGTAAGTAATGGGAGAGACAGCATTGTGAGTAGTCGGTACAGATGTTGGTGCATGTTCCGGAAATATCAATCTTGTTTGCCGGACCGGTTCAATAGGAGATGAGACACGAGGCACCGGAAGAGTTTCTCGTGGCAGAGCTTGCGGATTCGCCAACAGCAATAACCTTCTCTCAGATTCTTGAGATACCATATCCGTCGGCACGTATTCCTCGCCTGCAAGACCTAGTTTTGCCATCAACAGCAAATAATCTTCCTTCGTGAGTCGAGTTTTAAAGGCCCTCTTGCTTCTGTTTCGTCCGAAAGAACGTAAAGAGGTTCTGTGAACGCGATAGATATGTGCAGTTCGCACGTATGATTGTTTATGCAGGTCCCCTGACTGGAGGTGGAGTTGTGTGATGTCCTCGTCAGGATGTTGGGATTTCGAGTGGAAGATTGGAATTGTATGTTTATAATGAGGTTTCCTTCGTTTTTGAATGTATTTTATAAGGGGGAGGGTATCAAAGGATGTCAGCTATTGAAGTGGTCGGATGTTAGCATTGGTCTCCAGAAATCAGACTTTATCTCTCTGAAATACAGGGACGTAGATTGTAACGAGAAGACTTACGCAAGCAACATCACACAGCAAGTCTCCATGATCTCTAGAACCTGGTTTTTGCGAGATCCTGAGAACCACTGCGGGGTGATTGTAACCTTCCGGGTCGAGCTCGGAAGGGTCCAGAATATGCGACTTGCAACAACACTGTATTTCCTTGCTGAGATTGATTTTCTGGGGCAGCCATACTATTGCTCCGACACATATATCACGTGCTCTGGGGCAAGGCCAGTCTGCAGTCTGTTGCTCGCCATGTTGACGAGCCGAGGCCATTGTTTCAACTAGACAAGGATCGTGAATCTTCAAGTCGATAGGTTCTCTGGTAGCCAGCTTCGAGCGTGTAGCAAAGTAAGGAGCTTTGTGAGAGTATGAGATATCAAATAATTCCCGCGGAGGGGGGGGGGTAATTCGCAACTGGCATATCAGATGTGGTTTGGAAGCACTTTATGTGCCGTGAAGGTCAGGTAGCAGCCAACGAGTTGGGGGTACACAACCTATGTAAGATCACTAATTGAGGCATTCGGTGGGAGTGTTGGCAAAATGGAAAGGTTGATTGGAATTGATTGGTGTGGTGTTGCGGGGTATAAGCGCCTGGGGTTGCATTTGAGGCGAGGCTGTGATGAATGAACATGCTAGGCGTTTCTACTGTGAAACCTTCGAAATATGAACAATATCAATTGTTTGGCGAAAAGCGTTGTTGACACTTCGCTACAGATCCTGGTAAAAGTGTTGTTCATTCTGGGAAGTGGCTGTAAAGCGATGAGGAGCTTTCCAGAAATCTGGAGGCAAGAACCAAGATGTAGTCGAGGAAAATCAAATAAAGGAAAAATGAGAGCAGACCCAAAAGCAGGAAATGGGATAGAGACCAGATATATAAAAACGCAAAAAACAATAGAAATGGATCGGACGAACTGGATTGCTTCTATTCGGACGACAAAAGAAATATAAAAGTATGTATATCGGAATAAAAGTCGCGAGTAACTTCTCACGACCAATGGAAGTAGCTCTGAGCCATCCTTGAAGTTCAGCTTCATTCGCAAAACACTTGTCCTTCGTATATCTTCGAGCACTCCCTTAAACGTCATATATCTCAAAGATACCCTTGGGACCAGATGTGTCTGTCCCTAATCGCAATGCACCCCGAAGGCTTTCATTCTCTCGCCACAGCTCTGCCAGCGCAAATATGTTCCAACACGGCCGTTCTCTTCCGCTTTGTGGTCGCAGGTTGGCCAGCTAGACACCCAGAGGTTACGATTGTGGCCATGTGTATGCTGTGCCTTTGCTCAAGGCATATTTTTCGATCGGAGTTCTGGACGTTTCGAATGAACGATCGATTGTTCGAGGGGGGTTGCGCGAGTGCATGGAGACTGGAAATGGCATAGACGATGAAAAAACAATCTCGAGGGAGGATTATAGATAGCAAGAGAGGACTTTCGATGGAGCATGTTGTTGACAGCTGCTGAGGACGAATTTCGGTCGAATGGTTGAAAATGGAATCAGGTTTCGGAACGGAGTCACATTTCCCCGAACTCTCGTGGGGGTCATTATCAAAACCCTGGTCAAGAAGAATCACGAAAATTGCATAGAAGTTCGAAGGTATAGCCAACGAAAACGGAATTTCGTGCTCCTACATTCCATTGCCATATATTATATGTTTCTCGTTTGGGCAGTCTTCAGCGCTTGTCTTGTCTTCTGCCACATTCATATCCCATCATATATTTCGATTATGCCAGTCACGTTTCAACCTCTAGAGCTGTTGCCTTAGAAATGCACCTCCAAAGCTTTCCTTACTTGAAAAATTCTCCGCTTCTGCTCAATCAAAGCAAGAGGATTGGCCAAAGGTATACCAGCATATTTTGGCATGAAGGGATGTGGGTGTATGGTGAAAAGATCGAAGAGGAATACTCAAAAACTCCAAGTCTATATTCCGAAATCAGAGGAATTTCTGACCAATAATGTTCGGGAAAATCCCAGTAAGAGGTAAATGGGTATATCAGAACATGCTATCATAGGCAAGATAGCTCTTCAACCTGTTTCTCTGCATGGTTCTCCTTATATTCGCCGTGGTCGTTCCTTTTTTCCGCCACAATGGTGTTCTCGATAATTACATAGAACAGCTTGTGGTTATATTAAGACAGAATATAGACAATGCAGCCAGGCTGGACACGTTTAGATTTAGTCCCCTACTCTTGACGCTGCTGGCTGCTTTTTCTTTCGATGCAAGCTAGCAAAATTTGAAGATCAAGTCCGAGCTCCAATTTTTACTAAAGTCAACACCCGAAATGGTAGTTTCTTACTATATGTAAGAGAGAAGAGCGAGTTTGCTTTTGCCGGATCTCATATAAAGTGAAGCTCCGCGCGAACTGCATCTCGATTTTTCCATTGTTGGAGACAGCCTTCAGCCGGATCTTGCTCCTTCTAGCAGTTCTCCCACCATGTCAATTCTGGTGGTTGAGAAACTCGTCCGATGCCTGAGGTATCAGGAATTCTTTTCCCAGGTCATTCACTTCTTTCATGACGGCTCAAGCAGGTCTTGACTGAAGGAATTAAGAAAGTTTTCAATTGTTTCAAGGTCGTCAACTCCACCGCATCACTGCGCCATGAGGCATCAGCCCTCATGCGAATCTCGAAGACAGCACCCACACGAGTGGCTTGGATAGGATGATCATAGCGATTTGGAATCCGATAAATCGGCCGTTGGGTCCTAGTGAAAGCAACGCCCGAAGTTGCCGTCGTTATGGGAGTATTTCCGACTCTGGACTTCTATGAAAAAAGATGGCCCACTCGACAGTGGTATATAAAGTAGTATACAGTTTAGAATTCAATATATCTTGAGGTCTTCAGAACGATGGTAGCACCATGACCTTCTGCACGTATGCTATCGGGATTGATATGCCCTTGCCTGATGCGCATACCTGACTAGCTAGAGTCATGCGGTCGTTGATTTGGCGCACGTACACGGACTAAATGTCCCACACTGTCTGACAGCTGTTGCCACCAGCGTGGCTGCACAGAGCTGAGGGATCAACATTGCAAGATGGTCCGTACCTGTGACCCTTTCTGAGAGCGGGAAGCATTATACTTTCTATTGCCTTTCGTGATGAAGCGGAAGTCTGAGCTGAGTTTGATAAAGGGGCAATCAATGCCAGGAAAGATTCTCGCTTATTCGGCCGACAGCTCACTCAACCACAACTTGGATTATCTCTGTAGGGTTGGCACTAAGTTGCACTTTTCCTTACACTTCTGTTTATGGAATGACTGTTCAGCCAAAAATAGAGCAGAAGGGGCCAAATCATGTCGCATTAGGTAGAGGTGTGTAAAAATGCAAAAAGTTCCATTGAAGCTTTTAAAGCCGAAGAAAGAATGATAGGCTGAGGGTGACAGTCTCTGTACTTTACAACTCGAAAGGATGTTTTGTCTCCACTGGGACTCATCATATATTATAATGGTTAAACATTAAGTACATGTACTTGCGTTGTACAAGGAACTTTGGCCTGAGTTCAGTACTTGTCACGACGAGTTCCAACAAATTCGAGTCTTCTGCGCACCTCTCTTACAATCATCATTGCGCCAATCTCTTCTGTTCAATCATAGTTCTTGTCCACATGTATAACTCTCTTCTATCTGCCTTCGAAGTTGTTGATAGGTACGGTGATATCTGTGATATCAAGCCACTTAAGAGATATCGGTATGCACGTCGGGCATACTGGCATGGAGAGTTTTTCATGGTAAATGGATGCGGTAATGGTTATTGCAAAGTTGTATATATATATGCCTTCTGCTCTTGTAGAGCAAATCAAGGAATTCAAGTCTTTTACTCTTGCCCTCTGAAGTACAGCATTTCAACAGAGGTATACCTTAGTTCTTGCATCTAAGTAAGTCAAGGGGGTCCGGGTTCCAGTTCTCCGTGGTGTTGCACAACGATGATAGATTACGGACCAATGTCGCTTTCGTTGTACAGGGCGCTCCACATGAAAAAATAAGAGTGCGACGGTAACCTATTCCAAGTGATCGTCCCATATTTAAACCTATTCATGGGCCCCGGATGATCGCAAAATTGCCAAAGAAAAACAGATTGATCAACACCTCCCTTCAACAATAGTCTGGATTACCTGACTACGACACCATGAGGGGCATACGCGAGCCGGATTCGAATCGTGACACCAAAATCGAAATCTCTCCTCCTTTCTCACACTCCCGCCACCGGAGTCGATATACGGTTATACTTCTTGTAATCAGTCCATTGATTGTATTCTGTGTCTGGAATGGACGCTGGGCAGATCAACGCGGCCGCGGATTAAAATTCCTTCGACCTTGGAGCTCCATCCCTTGTGGTATCCAGCCTGAGAAGAACAACAAGATCTCATTCGCCGAGCTAGAAATGATCCTCCAAAACGAGCCGACTGCATCCAAAATTTCAAAATGGAGCAGCTACTACACCTCCACAACATATCTCCCAGGAGATGGAAAGGAGCAAGGAGTCTGGACGAAAAATAAATGGCAGGAATTTGGAATTCCTGAGACATGGATCACGGAACACGATGTCACGGTCGGAGACCCACTTCACCAAAGTCTGTCATTAATAGCAGCTCCCGGGAATTCAACAACAAAGATCTTATTTGAAGCTGATCTGACCGAAGCCATCCCTCAAGACGACCCTTCTACAACTCGCACGCCTGCATATACCTACTCGTCGGCTAGTGGCAATCTCACTGCGCAATTTATTTACGCAAACTTCGGTCTCTCAAATGACTATGACGATCTGGAAAAGGCTGGCGTGGATATCAAAGGGAAGATCGCGGTAGTAAAGTATGGACAGGCGTTTCGCCAAAAGAAAGTGGAAACGGCTGCACAGAGGGGTCTCGTTGGAATCATTCTCTACACGGATCCCCAGCAGGATGGAAAAGTTACTGAATCTCATGGATTTAAACCGTATCCCGATGGTCCTGCCCGTCCACCTTCATATATTGAGAGAGGGACGGCTAATGATCGTAGTAAGTTGATTTGCTCCGGGATGTGTATTGCCTTTCTCGCTAACAGTCACTTCACATACCTTCCTTTGCGAGGATCGAATCCTGCTATTCCTGGAAAAGCTATTCCTGCAATTCCGGTATCTAGCAAAGACATAACCCCAATTCTGCTTGCCCTCAACGGATACGGTCCAAAGGCTAGTGATATAAATAAACGCTGGTTGGGTGGCGAGTTAGAATTCAGGGGAGTCCACTATTATGCTGGTCCATCACCACCAGAAATGCTATTAAGTCTGAACAACCAGATAAACTACAGAGATGCCAGAGCGTACAACGTACTTGGAATGATCAGCGGCACTATGAAGGATGATAACGACGTTATCCTCATTGGCAACCATCGTGACGCATGGAGTGGAGGCACAACTGATCCGCACAGTGGTTCGGCTGCCTTGATGGAGGGTGAGTTTTTTCCGACTTCTCTTTTAGAAGGATTGAAACAACAGGTTTTCTTCGGACCTCTCACTTCCTCTATTTTCCCTCAGACAAACTTTTAAAAATGACAATACTGACTCAGAGGTCATCCACAGTCGTTCGAAGCTTTGGGGTGGCCGTTCGTGCGGGATGGAGACCACAGAGAACGATCGTCTTTGGCAGCTGGGATGCAGCAGAAGTGGGGTTAGTTGGCTCACGAGGATGGGTCACTGAGAATCTCCCCTGGCTTTCTAAATCAGCGGTAGCGTACTTAAATGTTGTTATAGCAGCGGCAGGGACCAAGTTTCGAGCAAAAGCAACACCCCTCTTACACCAAGTTCTCCGAGATGCTGCAAAATCGGTAAACTCTCCTTTTCAGCACGTCGATGGGAAAGTCACTACGGTGTTTGATGAATGGGACGGTGATATTCTTGGTGCTGGGGGAGGGGATACTATTCCATTCCTTCAAACAGCTTGCATATCTACGACGGATATGGGCTTCTTCCCGGGGACGGAAGACGCGCCATATCCTTATCATTCGGTAGGTAAAGGGACCCTGTGTTCCCACTTTTCTTTTCTCGAATCACCTCTGAGTAACTCTTTAAAGTTTAATCCTTCTTGAGCCCCAGCATGTATCTTATCCCTTATCCCAAGACGTCTTTTGATACGCAATACTGACTCCATCTTCTAGAATTTTGACACCCAAGCATGGATGAATACTTGCGATCCAGAGTGGAAGTATCATCTTTCAACAGCCAAGATTTGGTCTCTGATGGCCCTTCAACTTGCGGAAAGTCCTGTATTGGAAATGAATAGCCTCGACTACGCCATTCAGTTGAAGAAATACGTGGAATTCGCTAAGCTGGAATTGTCACGCGATAGAAACTTCGACCTTCAGCCTCTTGAAGAAGCTGTGGCCAGTTTCTACACTGCTTCTTCAATGCTGGATGAGTATGCGTCCAATCTGAAACGTACTATCGCTCATAAAACTGGGGGTATAAGCCATGAAATCAGCCAAGTCAATCTAAAATACAAAGAGATTGAGCGACAATTCTGTTACCATGGAACCAGCGACGAATCTGAACATGTTATCTTTGGATCCAGTACATTCTACCTGGGTGGAAATATTCTGCCTCGCCTAATTAATAGTTTGAAATCCGGGAACTGGTCTGATGCACTTGTAAGTTTTGGCAGAGTCACAATGTATTCAAGTTGCTAATCATATTCGCCTAACACAGAAATGGAGAAATATAATTCAAAAAAAAATTGAGAGCGCGACTGCGGTGATTGAATTGTAAGAATACAATGAGTCAGTGAAAAAGAAAAGTGCGGGGTATCAGGTTCTACGTTACATTTCGCCGGGCATTAGCATATGTTCTCGTATATATAAGATGCCATGAAGAACTATAACCCCGGAGTTTGATTTCCCTGTTGCTTGTAGTAGAAACAGCACTAAGTTATTGTTAGTTTGTTAATTATAAGTGAACTCTCTCCCAGAGAAACTTACCTTTTTGAAATATCTTCGATCGAAGCCTCCCAATTTTTGACTTTCTCAAGTCCCGGAGGTGTTGACAGCTTTTTCAATGTACAGCTTTCTTTACTTCCAATTTGAACACATGTTTTGTCATTACCTGCGAGAAATATTTCGTCAGTATTGTTTTTTTTTTGTTTTGGATAGGGACAAGAGAGAGCAGAATAACAGGAGCAAGTTAAAATGCCTGACTAACCAGAAACAGACATAAGATAATACAGCCTTCTATCGATGCACGCTGCTGAAAGTTTTGCTGCACTAGCATCCATCCAGGCACCACCACCTTCTCCTACTTTATCACAAGTAGTATCCATAATAATGAGAACTGAATAGAGGTCATTCACTCTCCATAAAAATGGAAAGAGGTATGCCCACAAGATACTCAGCACACAGTTTTCAGTAAGAATTGCATTTTCAGGCTCGGCATCCAGGATGTTACTGTTTTGGATGACACCGTTGAGAAGGGAGATTCCTTTTTCCTCGCCGCCAAAAGTCTTACGATTCATTTCTGTGAGGCCGGTTTTACATATATAAAAAAATGCATCGACAACGCCTGCTATCAGATCTGTGCTTGCTGACCCGCCAGCACTGTAATTTTGTTAGCAATTGTAGATGTACAAAGACAAATTATTCTACTTAACGTCTTTGACAGTAGAGACAGCAAATGTTATCAAGAAATACGTATCATCCTTGAGGTTATCTTTAGTTGCTTGATTGTTACCATTTGCAAACTTTGAAGTAGTCTTCAAGACTTCGTAGAGATCAAAGATTAGCAGAGGCCATAGGGGAAGGTGTAGTTAGATGTTTACAGTTGTTGAATATTGGCGCAGAAACCATGCCCATACCAAGATTCAAGAAATTGAACGTGATGTTTGCACAAAGTGGTTTTTTAGGTACAATGGAAAATTTTTTAACGAATGTGTCGATTTTTGAAACTGAACCAATCGTAGACTGGGCATTAGTTAAAAAACCTGTGAATAAATTATAGAGCATCTATGTGAAAAACAGTTAGTAAAATATTCTTCGGAGGTTGTATTAATTGAGAACACACCTCATTCAATGCCCGACACGAAGCGACGAGCAAAATGTGGCATCAAAGTTGATCTTTGTAAATTCAGCGTCGCTGATTCCTCACTTTGCTGCTTCATTTAGAACATGGTCGATGAACTGTTGAACACCCCTGAGGGCCACTCCACAGTTGCTTATACGACCACCGACATATATTCCGACTACGGAATGCCCATAGTGAGACAACAATGCTGTGGTATTGAATCAGCCACTAGTCTCGTGAAGGAGTGAAAACTGAATCTCTTGGGCAGAAATAGCCACCTGTTTCTTTTAGAATCTTAGAGTCAGTATACTTCTTTAAGTTTGCTTTAAGAGAAGGAGATGGTTGAGTATGTAGAAACAGCGTAGAACTCGGAAGATTTCCTGGCTCTAAGATGCGTCTGGAGCAAATAAGAAAATCTGGGCTTAGCTGGCCTGCGATTACAGACTGCGAGGTTATTGACGATGCTACTTGCAGGTCGACAGAAGTTTCGATACCCACATCTGTAGCAAGCTCAAAAAAGCCGGTACTAGAAGTCGAAATATCGTCGCAATAGCTATAATGGATAACATGAAAATATTTTTACTTAATTCATACAATGAACAAGAACCGGAAGTGGAAAAAAAACTCTTGATATTTAGTAATACGAAAACTTCATATGAGAACAGGAAATCGATGGAGAAAACCGCGAACAAGGAGAATTCTCTTGATTGATAAGACTAAAACAAATGTTTTAACTCGGCATGCGATCTACACATGAAAATTCTGTCCAAAACCAGTTTACAACAGAGTTTTACTTCCTTCCAGCGAGAAGGGGCTTCAAAATAGCCTCAATATCAGCCTCGGTCTTGTTTCCTGGAACATCCAAAAGCTCATTGTCCACCTTTTCGAAAAGCCCACCATATCCTTCGCCAAGAATGGACACAAACAAGAAACCAGCCATAGTGTTCATGGAATAGTCTCCCTTAGCGAGTCCTTCGTAAGATGCTTTCTCGACATCGCTGAGCTTGACTTGGACCGGCTCCCATTTTTCACCCGGTGTGAGTTTCTTGGCAATCTCAAGCATCTTGTTCTGTGTGGTGATGATGTCGCGAACGTAAACTGCTCTGTTCTTTGTCTCGGCCGGATGGTTGAGGACACCAACAACAGCCAAGGCGACGGATGCAAGAGTTGTCAAACTAAATGGTCGGTCACCTCCATCAAATATGGTTGGAGAGTTGTTGTGCCAGTCAAAGACAAATCCATGCGCGAGACCCCAATCCAAGAAAGCCGAGTTGCGAACCTGGGTGTATGAGAAGTCGGGGTTTGTCTTAACTTTCTCCTCGAGGTGAGCGTTGACCGGAATCTTGTAGCCGAATACTGGGAGTGCTGCAGTCTTGGGGTTCCCAAGATCCGATCCGAATTCAGAAGGGATGAACAATTTTACACCAGCAGCAATTGCACCGTCGATCAATTCTTTTTGTCCCAGAAGACCCTCTGTCCCGACTGCTGAGACGACGGCATCTTGACCACTGAGAGCTTTGGTCAAGGATTGGACGGAGGCAAAATCGGCTTTGATGACTTTGACGGATGATGGGAATGTTGATTCCGAAGATTCCCGAGTCAAAACGGACACATTGAAAGTTCCTACGTTGATGATTGCTTCGAGAATTGGCTTGCCCAAGGAACCAGAGGCCTGTTGGTGTTAGCATTGTAGCTTTGATTGAAGCCTAAATCCCGGAAGCAAACTCACACCGACAACAATAACGTTTTTGATGGCCATTTTAAATGCGTGAGTGTGAGAGTGGAGTGGAAGTCTGGAATTTGGTATTTGAGATTGTAATTGTTATAAGATGATTGTTGTGAATGTCTTAATGAACTGCTTGGAGGTTTGTTGGGGGAAAGACAAGGTATTTATATAGTTCCATGCCTCACGACTCATCGTAAAATGGTGGTTCTTCATTACCAATGCACATTCTCCAAAGATTCGGGTCCATTTGTGATCTCGGAGGAATCTATTATGTTGAACTGACCGCGAAGGATTTTGGGATGAGAAAGATTCTGCCGGATCGCCTTCTTTTGAGGGCGGTGTGTACGCTTACACACCGCTTTTGGGTTTTGCCACCTATCACATTGTCCGCTCCTCATCCAACAAAATCCGCCCACCACTTGCTCTCCCACAACCCACTTCCTCCCACACTACAATAAAATCATCATTGACTCAAGCTGGAATCTACCACAAAGCTCGACAGTCTTCGTATCCCAATTCTCCCTCATATTCAAGCTCGATTCTTACCGATCCTCGGCCTCCCACCTCCCTCCGGCTTTCCCGGAACGGAATAAAGTCTTGCAATTATGAATACTACGGGAAACACCTCATCGCCACGGCATCAATGCACCTTTGAAGGTTGTGGAAAAAGCTTCGTACGACCCGAACACCTCACGAGACACGCTCAGAGTCATTATAAAACTCAAGCCTATGTCTGTGAAATTTGTCAAAAAGAATTTTCCCGTAGGTACGTGTTGACTGCTTCCTTGTACTTACCATTTCATTCATGTGGTGCAATATTTCAGTCTTTCTGACTACACTTTGTTATCATTTTCATAAACTGCTACAGCGAATTTGGTGTAGGCAAGGCAGTTTTTGATTGTCTGATGCTTTGACCCCAGGTAATCAAGCTGAGTTTACTGCCAAATTCTTCTGTATCTCATCTTCACTCTCAAAAGAGATACCACTTCAAATTTTCGTGCAGTTGTTCGTCCTTGACTGCTCTTCACATAGTGATATCCATAGACGTCACATGAAAAATGGTCATGGAAAGGCCTTGGATTTGCCACCCTCCGGCAACATCGAAAGGACATGTGTTTCTTGTCATACCATGAATATCAAATGCGATGGCGCAGAGCAGTGCTCGTCTTGTTCGAATAGTTCGACTCCATGTGTATACGAACAACAAGATGTTGAAATGCATGATGAGGGTTCCAGTGCTGTTGAAGAACGCCATATCTCCATCACCTCAATCAATCCTACGGTCAACAATGAACGGGAGGTTACCCCAATTCCTAAAACATTTGCTGCGAACCATACGATTTTAACTGCTTCGTTATCAAACGCCTACATAGCGAAGGACCGTGGTATCATAGACTGGACCACCTTCAAAATACCATCATCCCCCAGTTCTTTCACCAGCAACTCTACAGGAGGCTACTATTCGGAAGCCGAATTTGGGGATTTGATAACCATGAGCTTCATCAGAGAAGAATACGTTGATCTTTACTTTACACATTTCCATCATCGTTGGACTATCTTACACCATCCTGTGCTTGACCAGCATGGTGTGCCTTCAATAGTTGCTTCGGCAATTGCCATGATTGGTTCTTGGCTTTATGGAACGCAAGAGTCGAGAAGGACCGCTTTTGCTATACATGAGAACATCATGGATCAGATAATCCCACAACTAGTAAGTACAACTAAATTTTAATGTTTAAGCTCACCATTTTCTAGTCTCGAACCCCGTCCCGCGGAAACTTCCCAACATCATCAATGCCTCTTTATCAGACCTCGTTATTAAACATCATATTTGCTCTTTATTGTGGACCTGATTCACTACTCTCAAGAGCTATCATACTACAAAACATCCTTGTCGGTGTTCTTCGCGAGGTTGGCCTTTTTGATCCAGAGACGATCTATGAAGATGACAAACCCGGTTACTTCATTGTATTAAAACTCTCATCACAAGAAGCAAGGAGAAGATTGGCAATATATTTATTCAAAGTGGTCAGCTACTTCTGTATTCTCAAAGGGCAACCTCCACAGCTACACCCCGAAGAAATGCACTTTACTCTCTCCAGTACCTATGCAACATATAATGCTGACGGAATCCTTGAATTCGAAAAGCGGTATGCTCTAGAACCGGTGTCACGGAGTCAGCATAAGATCCGGGATATGCTTAAGAATCGCCAGATTTTGAACTCGATGCCGGATCATGAACTGCTGATCGAAGACATCACCCTCTATTTGTGTAATATGTATTCGTTGCTATGGCAGCTCTCGCAAAACAGCAAAGACTCGAATGTTGATGTGTTGAAAAATAAATTGGAGCGCATATCGTTGAAAACGAAACTGGAAGAGTTCAACGAAAAAATCGTGCGGTTCAGTGCGGTCATCGAAAATGCAAAAGCCATGTCAGAGAATCTGGAGCCCTTGCGATACTATCATGGCCGTGAAGAGGAGACGCAAGCAGGATGGCAAGATAAGATTGTAGCAAGAGCGCAAAGCCTGGTGAGGGATTCGTTGATGCTTTGCCATCTTCTCTCCATGAATATATTGATCGACATCCCTTTGCTGCGGACAGTTTCTCGAACTCATCTCAAGCTTGATCTCGGTGACAACGCAAAGTACAAAGTCGACCGAGTGAGGGAATGGTCCAAAACTCCAGATATGAGACGGTCGCTATGGCATGCTGCAGAATGCATTTCGCTATTCGAGAATCTTCGCACGGATCTCTGCAACACAGCAACGGGACTCGAGAAAGATATCTTAGATCCAATCGCTTATATTGCATTATGTACTGCCTTTCTCATATTCTCTACGTTCAGTACGTCTCATAATTGTCCTTCCTGTGCAACCACAGGT